>BOSO01018054.1:0-16176 GCA_018403395.1 Gorsachius goisagi | reverse complement strand
CACATTATTTTTGCCTCCCTCTCACTCCATCCACGACAAGCACTAGATCTATAAGGGGACTATAAATTTTATTGCAGACTGTGACAATAAGGGAAGGTTGATCATTTTTTACTAAATATTTTTTCATCAAACATGCTTGCTTCATCTGAGCAGAATCATTCCACAAAAATATTGCAATTTCAAGAATGTTTTCAATGCAACGCATTTCTTTAGTCCAAGGTGGAAACTCATAGATTTCAGAAAGGAGTGAAAGAAAAAAGAGGAAGAAGCCTCAAATTTTACCATGTTCAGTGGATGCTTCTGACATAGTACATTGAAAATTATTCAAGAAGTTTTTATTTCATTTCAGTGGGATAAACAAATACATTTTGAAACCTCATAAGTTAGTATATTCAGTTGTTTTCCAGACAGGTCTAATGACAAAGCCACTTAAAACCTTAAGTATGTGTGAACTACAGGTGAACAGAAAATACGTCCACACCTAATGTTTCCATATAAACCAGAATAGTTGCCTATCAGAGCAGCAAGAGACTGAATGCATGTGGTTTACAGAAGCTAATAAAGTGAAAGCTAGATCTTTCAAAAGGACAGCTGATACCTTTCCTTAGTTAATGTGATATTTCCTCAATGAAGGTGTTAGAAGAAGCAGCATTAAGTGCATTTAATAAAAAACAGATGTTATGCTCCAAAATAGAATCCCAGGAGACCAGCACTCCTGTTCTGTGAATCTTTTTGCTCTCCCTGACTCTTTTTGACCAGATTCTGATCCAGGGGATTAGATGTTGTTTTGGTAAGTGTCATTTTGTTTTTAATCTTACCTACTTCTGCAGCCTGTTTTTGACGGTCTGTCAGACTCCACTTCATTTGTTATCTTCTACTCTTTCTCGTCACACTGTTCCTCACCAAGTTTTCTTTCTCCAGAAAGACCAAGTAGTGATATTCTATGTATTGTGTCACTGTGCATGTGACATTGGTTGGTTATTTTTTCCCTGTGTTCTGTATCCTGCCAAAGTTCACTTATTCAGCACTCTTCACCTGTCACATAGTAAGAAAATAGCAAGTAGGTAGCACTTCATAGGAATAATGTGACAGCATGAGTCTTTTAAAGTGTAGCTTTGAAAATATTCCTTAAAGGGAAAAGAGTCATAGAAGATATCTCAGAAGTAAACTACTCCCCTCATTTCACATGGTTTTTTAAAGAACAGTTTAATATGTTTGGAACTATTTAAGTTTAAAAATGGTGTGTTGTGCTTTTGACATGTTACAATTCAATGTCAATAATGTTCGAAACATAAATGCCTGAGTTTATATGTATACAGAATAGGTCTTTTGACAACCAGCACATACCTTTTTATTAGGAAATGCTGTCAGATTTTTTTTTTAGTTTATTTTGATACAAAGAAAGTGTAAACAGCAATATGAAATTCTTTTGCCTACCAAAGGTGAAAATTAAAGACACCAAAATATGCTTACATTTTCTCTTATGCTAATAATTTTTTTCAACTCCAAATAAACAGACAGTTTCCCTATAATACACCTGACATGTTTATTAGACCCTTCTGCAAGAGCAATTTCCTTCCTGGTATATTCTTTCACAGATTGTATTATTAAAAAGGGAAGTGGAATAGAGAAGAGGGAATCAAGATCAGATGTTTACCTGATAGAAAAGGGTAACCTATTAAAAAAATTTTTACAAATATACACAATATTTTCACACCTATTCTAAGCAGCAATACCTATATGAAGATGCTATAAATTCTATTCACTGTAATGCACTCTCAATGTTAGACTTCAAACCATAAAGATCTAGACAACTGCCTCTAGATGAGATGAGGCTAGGGAAATAATATTTGGCCCAACATAAGCCAGCACTTTATGTATGACACCAGATCCAGATCCACAGCAGGCTAAAGCTTCATCATTTAAGATTTTGTGGTTGTTTTCACCAGATCCTTGTTCTGAGACAAACTGCCACAAAAATGCCAAAACACAAATCTGGAGAAATTCCCTCAATTACATGCTTTCAAAAGTCAAATTACGCTGTAAGGCCTAGAAACAAACCCTTCAAAGAAAACAAACAAACAAACAAACAAACAAACCACTGCTCATTAGTAATTTATATATCAATGATTATGAACAACACTCCCTGAGAGTATTTTTAATAGATAGAAAACCAACAGTTACCCTCATGGTCTCTATACTATTCACACTTCAGTACAGATATAAAGACCACATTAGATGAAAGTATCAGAGTTCCCAGTACAGGCATACTCTGTTTTCATATCATTGTCAAGTACAGGCAATTGACACAGGTATGGTATTTCACATTTTTACCATCCACAGCGAACTAGCTAAGTGCCATATGATCCAGAATCAAATAATCTATTTTGATTCTTTTATGTGTATCAGATCCTGAATTGCATGTATGTTTCATTAAATACATGCATTAAGAATTACTGGAATTTTCTAGATATCACAGCTCCTGAAGGACAAAATTTTTATGATCAGCTCTAATGTTCTGTGAGATACCTCTCTCTAGTCTTTTTCAGACAGACAAACATATATTCCAAAAAGGAAATACATGCATACGTTTACATTTGCTACTATGTCTTTTACGTGTACCAGAGAAGTAAGTTTACCTGAAGATTTAAAAAAAAAAAAAAAAAGCTGTAGTTTCTATGTATATTTTGCTACAGTGTCTGCAGATGTGTGATAGATTGAGTCTTGATTCTGCAACAAAACAAATAATTATGGCCTGATCTCTCCTACATACATCAGTTTTCCACTGCTAACAATTATTCCACTATCGTCAGTACTTAAACTTAATTCACCGTAACATACATTATAGGAAAGTGTATATCCAGACCTGAATATAGATATTAGTCTCTGTGTTTACATATGGAAATATGATTGTTAGATCTTGGGGTTTTTTTCCTCTCTCTTTTGGATATTTAATCAGTTCTGCCTCCCCTTTAATGGGCACACAGTGTTCAGCTCTCCCCCTGCAGCCAGCAATATGGGATTGAGCTCCTCTGCTGCACAGCTCCAAGGCAGCCAGGTGGGAAGTGATTAGCATGAGTCAGATAAGGCAGTGAGCAAAAAATTGTCTTGCATGTTTTACTGGTGCACTATGAGCCTTGCCTCTATGTGATACTTGGTTTCATTTTAATCCAGCCTTGGTTCAAAGAGAAAACAGCTTGGTCTTACATCCTCAAGCCCTCTTGTCTCAGGAAAAATGTCTCATTTTTACCAGAGGCTTATGGCACTAAAATCCATTGTCTTGTTTTCTCTTTTCAATGTTTCCAAGATAAGAGGTCCCGTTATAGGAAAGCTCAGAAAATATATTTTTTTCCTTTTAAGTAGGGTGATTTTGCTAGTTTAAGAGATCACCCTCCAAACAGAAAATTAATACAATCTTGGTGCTACAAGTGAAAGGCATTTTATTTGTAACAAAACTACACTAAGGCTATTATTTAATAAATTTCGTATTAAAAAATCAATGAACTAAGGAATTATGAAAAGATTAAAGATAATGTAAATACCAGTGGACATCTAGATGGAAATAGAAAGGTTTGCATTGATCTAATATTCAGAAACATTTATAGGTTCAACCCATGACTTCAAAAAGTAAAAATTTGATTTTGAGCAACAGTGAGGAAACAAAAATATTCCAATGGCAATAAAAAAAATGTTTGCTGAGGTCAACTTTTAAATAAGTTAGAAAAAGTTATCCATTGTTTTATTCCAAATAAATCCATGGATCCCTTTGTACATAAATTAAAAATGTTCTTTTTTTTTTTTAAATGCAACAATTATAACTGATTAAATTAAGAAGTCCAACACTATAAAAACCAATAGCTTTTATGTGGGAGGGTGGTATTACCATTTCTCAGCAGGCTATTAAGACTTTTTCATTTAATGTAATTATATCTAACATACAATCAGATTTCAGCAGTTATTTTACATTGCATACAGAGGTAATAACATTGAATGTGTTCCAATTATGCTTTTTTTTCAAGTTTTGCTTTGTAGATGGTGATTTATTTTAGATTTACATTAGTTTAGATATATTATATTTATTTTTAAATTAGATAATTTGTATAGTGGAAAATAATGTTGAGATGTAAATATGACAATGATTTAGAGCAAAATTCTTTTCATACTTTTTATGTTTTGTAAATATGTTTAGTGAAAACCCAGAGTCCACTAATGGTGATACCTTTCTCAAGATATGCTTAAGACCAAGAACAGAGTAGCATAATACATTTGACTACATCTAATTTTTAAAAAAATAATTCCTCAAATTTATTTTGATTTTTAATTCTTTTTCTATTATCTGTTTTAATTAGATAATGCAGTGCTTTACCTGCAAAGACCGTATTTTAAATCTACAGACTATTAACCTGCTATGAGATCAAATCTATTCAATAAGAACCTCACCATAAGGTTCCTTTCGCCCCTTCTACAAAGAAAGATATGCAGCAAGGAAATAAGTTATTGAAAATGAGAGACTTCAGAAAACCCATTTGAGAATACAAATGTAGTATGCAAACTTATTTACTTACTTAATGGTGGACAGCTTAACTTTTTTGGGGGTGAGAGAGGAAAGCCATTTTTGTGGGGTTTGTTTCCCAGAATTAAAATTTGACATGATCACGATATTCTTATCTGTTGGAGTATACTATGGGGATGTGAATGAAAATTATTAACTGGTAGCACTAAGCCAAGACATTTTATCTGGTATGTGGAAGGGTTGATGTCCTGAGCAGGACACAAAAAGTTAAGGTGTAAAAGTACAAGCTGTGTGTACTTTCCTGGGAAATTCTCTGGGCATTGTGGAAAATACTGTTTTACAAAATAACATTCAACTTGCTTCCTTTCATTAAACATACTTGATACTGCTGGTCTAGCTAAAATTGAGCAGTTCTTCTTAAGGCATGATGGCCAATAGCTTGATAGTGGTGCAGATCACAGCTATTCATCTACTCACTAATGAAGATGTTTATATGTGTCACAGGGTGAAACATACTCTGATGCGCCACTGAGAGAAAATGAGTCCTTAGTTGCATCCACCCAGCTCTACCTCATTGCATGATGCCATTATATGCTGGGAAAACAAACAGTGTTCAGATAAAAGCTGCCAGGGAGTTATACCTGCAAGCTCTGGGCTATGTCCACCTTCTGTTAATTTCTTAAGGTATGCATGTGGACACAAAAAAAAAGAGCACAGATGAACTGTTCGTTTTCCTTCTTGCGGATGAGAGGCCAGAAGGTCACAGTAACACAGGAAATCATCATTAATTGGCTTTAGATATAGACGAAGTAAAAGAGGTTGACCTGGAACTTCATGACCAATGAAGTCATTAATAACTGGTGCCAACCATCAGAGTTGGAAAGCAAAAAATCATGAAGTTAACACCTTAGTGGGAACACATCCATGTATGCCCAGCACTGTGAGGAAGTTTGAGTCCCACGTGGCACTGCTAGGTCACCAGCCAGGGCTGGGACACATGGATGTGTCAAAGGGAGTATCCTGTCCCCTGGTGCTGGTCACAGCCAGACCAGAGGGGTAGGGGCCTGAGCTGGTAGTCACGTGTATTTTCAGGGCAAATTCTGTTCAATATCATTCTGTTTTAATATTTGTAAGCTCCTCACTATTAAAGTGATTAGTACTATTAAAAGTGATTATTAAACTGTAAGGTTTGTGAGAATATTCTGTTCTCTTCATTTGCTGCTTCTTGAATTGTGAAGATTAATGTATTAAAAGTAACTTTTTTCTTTTTTCTTTTTTTAATAAAGAAACAATGTAAATCAAATGCATAACAGGAAGAAGGGAAAGGTAGAGAACCTAACTTGGGTACTTTCAGAATAAGTTCTTGGTACAACCAGGACTGATGTTTTTGTGCTTAGTAAAGTGTTAAGACTGCTGAATGGAAGTCATTAGAAGAATTTTGATGTATCCATCTGAAATTTGTAAGGATGGAGCTTTCTTGGATTTTAAATACTTGATGTTCTTGTAAGTCCTATTCCTGTGCTTACAGGAACAACCAGAGTGGTGCATGTGCTGAGCTGCTGTTAGGGTTTATCGTTTGTAGCCCATGAATATATACTTTTCTTTGGACTTTGTTCTTTCAGCGATACTTAATGATTTTAAGCCCTCATACTCAACCAAGCTCTATTTGTCTGTCTTTGTGTGCATGTTTTCTGATACCTTCTTTGTATTTGATATACTCATAAAGAATACAAATATTTTCATGTGTTTATATTTTGAAATTAAGGCAAAATGTTCAGACAAGCTTCAAAGAGAAGCTACTATGCATGTTTAATTCAAAGCCACTTTATACCGCAAAAGCTGATATGTGGACTATTTAATACTTTCCTTTTCTTTAGTCTGATGGCAAAAGTCACACTGATTTCATGGGAGTCTGCAATGCAAATACTTTGTAAGGGGGAACAACTTTGTTAGATGAGAAGAGAAAGAGCCCAGAATTATCACCTCCTTATAAGTCCAGATTTTGAGAGAGGTTACAGTAGCTTTTTTTTTAAACTCACTTTTCACATTCTTCTTTATTGAAATATTTTTTAGCATATATTTATCTGATGATTCTGACAGCAGTACCTTTCCTATTGAAGTTTTCAATTAATCATACATACGAAGAGAATGTATACCAGTACAGAAAATGCTAATAATAATTTCCAACCTGTAATAATAATGATTAATGTACATTTTTTTGAGACAGCACTGAATAGAATTTTTTTTACTACACTCTTAGCAAGTAATTCAGTAGTTGCTGGAAAGAAGGGTGAAAAACATAATTTTAAATAAATACAATAGTCCATACAGAATTAGTTGTTCAGTGCGAAGTGAGGGCATAGACATGAAAAACCATATGTCAGGAATATTTTACATTTTCTTTTTATGTATAAAAATATAATTTAAAAGCAATGTTATGGCTTAGATTGCCATAAATTTGGCTTAAGAAGCTTGCTGTCTGCATAAATGCACATAGAACTGGACAGATGCACAGACATCTATCATCTCAGTTGCAAGCAAGCTGATATGTCTAAAAAGTGCTTGCAGAGATGTGATCTGGGCCCAAACAGACATACTGCCTGCAGTGGAAACATTTCCTTCTCCTTACAGAGCAAGGTTGTTTGGAGACATCCTTGAACCTTCCACTAAACACCCCTTACAAATGAATTGAGGACAACTACATTCTGCATTCTCTGCTGAGCAGGAGTTATTAAGTCTGAATAGCTTTTGAGTGCATCCATGTGAGTATTAATGGTACATTCTTGATCCCTCATTGCTATGGGAATACAGATATGCTTTTGTGATAGTACTGTTCTGCACAGTCTTCAATACCTGTATGTGCCATCAAAACATAGTAGAAACACAACTTGCAATTAGAGAAGAGTATCTAAGTATATTCTGTATTACATAGATGTTATCTATTATAGGTTATAAAAGGTAAGGCAATAAAAATAGTGTATTTTCAAAATAGAACAAGATCACTTCGATATAAATTTGAGTAACTTTAATTGTGTTCCTTTTAGAGAAAAAAAAAAGGAAGAGGGGAAAAAAACTTTTTAAGAAGTTAAACTGCTTAAAAAATCCTATTATTAGCTGTTTCTGAGTAGACCAAGTGTCATGGTTTAACCCCGGCTAGCAACTGAACACCACAGAGCTGCTCACTCATTCCCCTCCCAGTGGGATGGAGGAAGAGAATTAGAAATGTAAAAGTGAGAACATGAGTTGAGATATGAACAGTTTAACAATTGAATTAAAATAAAATAATAATAAAAATAATAATAATAACAAATTGTAATGAAAAGGAAAATAACCCAAGAAAGACAAGTGAAGCAAATGAAAACAATTGCTCACCACCAACCAGCCAATGCCCAACCAGTCCCTGAGCAGCGGCCCCATGGCCAGCCTTCTCCCCTGGTTTTATTGCTGAGCATGATGTCATACGGTCGGGGTCATGTGTCCCAACTGCACCCTGTCCCAACTTCTTGTGCACCCCCAACCTACCTGCTGGTGGGGTGGTGTAAAAACCAGTAAAGGTCTTGACTTTATGTAAGCAATGCTCAGCAGTAACAAAAACATCCCTGAGTTATCAACACTGTTGCCAGCACAAATCCAAAACAAAGCCCCATACCAGCTACTGTGAAGAAAATGAACTCTATCCCAGCCAAAACCAGCATATCAAGTATAAGTAGAATAATCTTCCAAACTACAGACCTAGGGGACTAGAATAAATTACTGTTACACAGGACACATGCAGAAAACTTCACAAGTGAATACAGTTGAAAAATTTTTTTACTGAAAACATAAACTTTCCCTACAATACTAGGACAATATTTGTACAACTGATTTTGAGACATTTGCCCTTTGGTCTTGGCAAGTTCTTTTTAAAGGAAAAATCATCTGTAGAGAATGATCTTTGATGGCGCTTTCTTGTATATAAAGAGCTAATCTTTCACAAGTATTTCATAAAGTATTTGGCTTTATCCAGTTTTATCATTATCTTTTTTTGTTATTTATCAGACATGGAGGTGTTAAGGACTTTCACACTAAGTATTTCTCATGTATTGAATGCTTAGAACACTTGGCTGGAACTTTGTTCAAGTGCCTCTCTCTTTTGAGATTTCTTTTGTCACTTTGTAGAATGGCTTGTTAAGTGTGTCTTTTTGGTAGATGTGTCATAGGCTAGCTAATATTTAGTTCCACATCCTGCACCATTTTCTGTGGAGCCCATGTATTTGTAGCTACTATACTGTACTCTGATAAAGGCAGATGACAATGAAGTCAACTGGGAATTTCAGTCTTCCTTTGTTCACTGGCCTTCTATTCAAAGACTCATAACACTGGATGTGCAAGAACACTAAGAAATATTGAATAAATAGATATATCACCAAAAGGTTGTAAGTGCAAAAAGGATAATACTTATCTACTCAATAAATAAATGAAATGTATCTGTTATCTAAAACACTTGAAAAAAATTTATAGACAATATTATCATCACATTGAAAGGTGAAAATGTAATTTTGAAACAGGAATTCTAGAATTCTCATTCTCATATTTTAAATTCTGAAATATATTGAAAAAATTTCTAACATAAAAATTTTTATTATCCAGGCTCCATATAATCTGTCCTGAAGAGGCCTGAGGGCCAAAAGTTTTGTCTGAAAGTAACCTTTAAATATAAGAGCATTTTACAATGGCTGACTGAAGCTGAAATATTTTCTAAATACAGTACCAGCTTTTTAGTAATTAACTGAAGAAGAATTATTGTCACAAAGAGAATGGCATATGATGATGTTTCCATCTTCCTCAATTCCACTCCCCAGATTCCAAGGTACCTAAGAAACTTTATTTAAGATTCTATGTTAACAAAAAGTTTATCTGAACATAACATTTCGATTTTACACTATATCAACTAATTTAAAAGGCTAATGAAATAATTGATAAAACCTGTGGTATCTATAAGGTGATGAAGAAGCTACTCCTTTTTGTTTGGGTTATTTTGTCATAGTCTAGAAGAGAGATCTAACATCAATATACTTTACTGCAATAAAAAAGACAAACTATGAAGGCCACTTGCGTACCACCTTTCAGAAACTGTTTTCATCCCATTGCACAGAAAGTGTTCCTGGCACAGTAGCTGTGTAATCACTTTAATCTTCTGGCATCTGACAAACCAATAACACTAGGAGGTGCTGAAATTGTTTTATTATTTTAGCTGTGGGAGGAATTGTTGTTTCTTTTGGTTTTTTTTTAAGGAAGAACATTCAAAGACTGTTGAGAACAGCAGGGTTTGTGGTGGGCTGTATTTATTTTATTCACAGTCTTGTTTGCTTTGGCACTTTGACACAGCCCAATTTTGTCTTGAGAAGATGATTGTGTGGGACAACACTACTAGAAACTTTTTTAATCAGCCACTGTAAATGGTGGACAAAGACTTCACCCTTCTGTGAGTTAATAACTAGATGAAATAGTTTTTTCAAAGCTGTTTTGATCATGTTATACAACTTCTAAGAGGAGATGCATAACAGGCTGAGATGCCATATTGGATTGAAGTAGCCAGTACTGAAAGATCTGTGAGAAGGACTACTTCACAGGTGTACTAGAAAGTAAAGATGAGAGTTGAGAACAGCATAACCTCTTATGAAAAGACATCATGTTACACTAGAACTGCTATATTTCAGAGCTGTTCAATGGGAAGACATCAGTCCACTAAAAATCCACTAAGAGTTATGCTGGATATGTCTCAGATACAGACACAAGAAGTAGAATCAGAAAGTGAGATATTTGTGAGGACAAGGTGCCAAAAAAGAAGGTGAGATTGATCAATCCATGAACCAGGGCATGGTCATGAAACTGAATTAAAAGATCTAGCTAGGAAGCAATCATTATACCTACACTCTACTAAAACCCCTGAGTAGAATAATGAAGACAAAAACTAGAAACTTAAAAAAAATCAAAATAATTATTTGTAATTGGTATTTCTGAGGGTTTTGAGACTGAGGAGTTATTTTATATTTTCTTCACAAAAAGTTTCAATCATTTATTACTTTACTCAGCAATATTTATTTTTTTTAATCAGTAATAAAACTTAGGCCTTTACCTTTTAAACTGGGGGAATAAGGTAACTTCCACTTCCACCTCCTAGGATGACACTACCATCACCATGAATCTGGTTTATATTGCACAAAATGAGCAAAGATGAGAGACTAAATTAATATAATGTATTTTTTAAAAAAGTTTTTCATTAAGTGGAATAGTTTCCTTGACTGGAATAATTTTAAGTAGTCTCCTTTCTATTTTATTTCTGCAGTTTTAATAAAAGTGAATGAATATATTAATAATGTGAGCATATATTAGAGCAAATTTTAAAAAGAGACAATAACTCTGCACCTTGGTGACCAAAGCACTGAAATGATATCTGCTATAATGCTGGTTTATTCCAAATGGAGAAACTCAAACAGCAGAAACTGAGAATATTCCAAAGCCCAGTGGTTTAGAGGCTGCAGTTAAGATCTCGACTTTTATAATTCTTCTGATGTCATTGCTCATATGGAAAAAAGTTTGTATGTGACTCTTCCATATGTGATATAATAGCTCTCACAGGCTATAGAATAAGTTACGAAGGAGGATATCACCCAATGGCTTTGTAAGCAGTTACAAAATCCTCTTGTGAAACCACTAAAAGAATCTGCAAGACTTTACATATTTATCATTTTTGTCAATAACATAGTTTTAATTCTTTCAGCTGAAATGTTAATTTTTATTGTTGGTGATCAAAATACTATTTTCCTTTAAATCAACAATTCACCATAAAAAGAGAGTTGTTTCATCTCAATACCCCATATTTTTCAAGCTCCTTTGTCCTGTCACTGGGTCATATCACAACATTCTCTATAGTGCTTGTACCTGAAAAAGCTGACTAGATTCACATCTTTTTCAGCATAGGAAAGACAAGAATTCCATTTTATTTTGTATTCTTTTGGTCTCTTGCCTCTGATTCAGTTGTATAGCACAAATCCAAATAAATATTTTATTAGATGCCTATAAAATAGCTCTTAAAACAATTAACATTTAGAAAACTGGTATTATTCAGATACCGCCTGCTTAATATTTTTGCCTGAATTTGAAACATGCACATGTTAAGACATAATGAATTCTACTTTCCCCCAATGAACATTAAAACAGCAGACATAAAAAATTAGTGTAGCCATTATCTATTAAATAAATGAAATATGATTTTATTCATATCACAGTCAGGATCATATTTAGAGGAAAGGTAAAATGACATGCTGATAATACAGGACTATTGTAAACCACACTCTTTCTCCACTGCAGTATGTTTGCTTTTTTAAAGTCCCTGAAAGTGAAATCTGCATGCAGAGATAATACTTTTTTCAGCTTTTGAGTGCACAACTATTCTAGGCAAAAAAGCAATACTGTTGGCAGGAGTACAAGGATCAAATGCTGTAAGCAGTAATTTGAAACAGTTTTAAAAAAAAACATTTTTATTATCACACTCTGAGAAAATTAGAAGTGTCCTTACATGATAATGAAATCTTCAAAATATTTTTTTTTAAATAACAGAAAGCTACAGTTAAGACTGTTAAGAAGTATTTTAAATTTACCATGATAAGGCCTGATTTCAGATTTAAAATTATTCCCTGGAGAATACTCTGAAATACAAACTATCCCATCATCTGCTTGATCATTCATTCATAAGATCATTTATGTTGAGAGAGAATTCAGATTTCTAGTCCAAAATCCTGCTCAAAGCAGAGTCAGGTCTGAGGTCAGACCAGGTTGTCCAAAGCTTCATCCAGCTGGGACTTGAAAACCTCTTTGGTACACTTAATACCTAAGGTTAATTAGTATGCAGAACACCTTGAATTCAGGGTAATACTCCTTGCATTTAATAACAGACATCTTTAAGCTAAACATATAGCCAAATCTAGCTAGGCCAGCACTCAACAAATGAAGACACGCAGACAACTTTAGGGAATAATTCATCCCAATGTACCTTAAATATTTATCTAAAACTAAGATGGATTATCCTTTAGAGATGCTTAATTATCTTATATATAAGTAGACAAACTCATACTGATTAAAATGGGAGACTAGAAAATAAGCTTAAACTGACAACCTAATTTCTAGCCTGCTCTAGTTAGATGAGGTGAATCTTACACTTCTTCAGTTATGAATTATTGGTTTTGAAGGTACAGACTGTGCTCTATAAAGACAATGTGAAAACATCAGTATTTTGACCTCTTGCTTTTTAATATGATGCAAGCTGTGGGCATGAATCATCAAATCATTCAGCTTGGAAGCAGCCTAAGGAGGTCTCTAGCTCAACCTCCTATTGAAAGTAGGTACAACATCAAATTCAGACCAGGATGCCAAAGCTTTGCCCAGTCAGGTCCTGAAAACCTCCAAGCACAGAGGTTGTACAACTGCTATTCACTCCCTATGCTGCATGTATTAGCACAGAGGCATTTCAAAGAGGCACCAAAGTGTGCTGATTCTCCAGTATAAGCTTGAGAGCTCCCCCCATAAAACACTGCAGGCACTTCTTCCTTCCTGTGCTTAAGCTTGAAGTAATTCCACTTCAGTCCTGTTTTTTTGATCACTGTGTCCCTTCTATTCCCATCACCCTGAGCTTTTGGGTTGCCTTCCCCATCTAAAACTTCCACACTATTTTCTTGAGGAAGCTCTCCTTACCAGTTTGTCCAGCCTGTTGGGAAAGATAATTTTGCCCCAATTAGTCAGGTGGATGCCATTTCTTCCAAGAAGCTGTTGACCCTCTAAGAGAGTCCCATGGCTGTAGAATCTGAAACCCTACTGCAAACCAGCTATGCAAAAAATTGTTGACCCATAAAATCTGCTGAGTCCTCCTAATGTCCTTCCTTCTCACTGGCAGGATCATGTCAAACACTATCTGGGTCCCCATGCCATTGAACACTGCCCCCAGAGCCCTGTAGACACACTTGGTAATTCCTGGGCTACCCCTGTCTGTATCATTGGTGCCTATGTGGAAGAGCAGTAGGGAGTAATAGGCTGGATTAGGCCTCGGTTGCCTCTCCACAAAGTCCTGAATGCAAGCCCGCAGAAAGTAGCAAATCTCTCTAGATGATGAGTCTGGTCAGCAGTGGTCAGCATAGTGACTCTTCTACCACCACTCTCACTCCTCCTATTGGTCCTGAGTGGCTCAGACTCAGACACCAGAGATGCTCAGCTTGACAGCACTCCCAGCTCCTCATCAGCTACAAGGGTGGTGAACCTATTCTGTAACTGTAAGTCATCAAGTGAGGCAGGGTGAAAAAATGATGGAACAATCCTGCCAAACTTCAGTTGTTAATCAAACACATGTGGTTGTTTTGCAGAGAATAACAGAGCCCCTTTTGTAACTGAGAGGAGAGAAAGAGAACGAAAGAGACATTAACAGTTACTCTGGTTTGGATTTTGAGAGTGTTTTCTAGGACAGATGTTACAATTAAACTCAAGTATACAGACAGATCTGTCAGTGCATCAAATAATGGAGGAAAATTCTACCATCAATTACCTGCCAGCTAGCTGAAAATAATAGTCTGCCAGATACATAGAACTGTATTTCATGTTAATGATCCATTTGCAGATCATGCCATTGCTTGATTTATGTTAAATTGAGAAAAAATAGCTACAATGCATGTTACCTTGCTGGTTAGAGCCAGAATGAAGCAGAAATGTGCTGTCCTCTGTGATACCGTAGATGCTGTATTTCCTATACATGTGGTTATACAACTAAATAATGTCTTTCATACAGCACTTACAGGCAGAGGTCATGGAAAATTCTAAAATTCACATGAAAAAGCAGAAGCTTCAGCTATCTAAATACTAGAGGATGATTATGTAGCTTCATTCCTCCATGAGTGTTCTACTATCCTCCCTCACTTTTAATGAAATAACATGCTGAACTGTACTATGTTAGGTTACTGATATTGTGCTGGTACAACTGCACCAGGTTTATTGCAGTAGCTTTCCTTATTTTAGCATGATATTGAAATAGATAAGAAATTCCTACTCTCAACAACAAAAATATATTTTTAAACTCTCCGAGAAGGCTCAATAAATTAAGCACTGAATTGTTTTTGCATACTTCCAATTTTTACATAATGGTAAAATGACATGAGCCTGATCTTACAACTAAAGGCAGTGAAGACTCCAGTTGCCAGGGGTAGCTGTTGTCTCAAATGCAGATAGGGTTTGACTGAATAACTCTCCCCTCCCCCTCTGTGTAGGCAAGGTTACGTATTTGGGTGAAGAAAAAAAGCACTCTGTTCTGGGGCAGAAAAGGGATGTAATGCTTTTCCTTGAAATTGACTTTCCATCCATGGTACATATGTGCAATGTTGTCCACATTCAAAAAGTTAGAATATTCCTTCAAATGTCAGACTGTTACACAGTTTCTAGGTGGCACAGCACTGTGTGCATGGTGACCCCGTCCATGTGTCCCTGGAATGGACAGCTCGGCCATGAGTATGAGATGCGACCTCTGTGCACGAGCAACTGCAAACACACTCTGCCACATGGATGGCATATTTGAAACCCCACAACTTTCTAGTTATTTCAGATTAACATCATACTGAAATTTGAAATCACAGATCAAATATGGAAATCAATAGAGTCTACTAGTAAGACTAAGTTACAGGTCTACATCTACATTAAAATTCTGGTAAATGACACACATGCCTTCACTGTCAAGGTCACAATTATAGTGATTTTGAAACCTTCACTTATGAAATCCTATGATATTTATATCAAACATTTTTATTCAGAAGTAAAATAACATTCCTACTTTTCTGTTTCATTACAGTGTTTTTAGCTGAACTTCTCTTATTTGATCTATTTATGTATCTGTTTTTGCTTTGAACTACACAGCCTCAAGTACATTGCTAATATTGCATGCCATTGAAACATGATTTTTAGGAATATAGTATGTTCATAACTGTTTAGCCTAGTGGTTAAGATCTCAATTTACCAGCGGGAAGAGGTCAGGCTAAATTATACTCTTTCCTGAATTTCGGACCTCAAAAAGTATTTGAAAGATCTTATGTGACATCTTTTCCTCACAGGGAGATAAATAGAATGATCTAGTTAGACCTTTACATTCTGGTTTTCTATGCTTATTTTCTAACATGGAACTAGACTTTCTCATTTACTAATGCCTTAGGATGTATTTATTTGATTATCCCTCTAATTGCATATGGTTTAAATTAATTTCTAAAAATAGAGGGGAACAAAAATATTCCCTTTTTTCAAGATATATATAAAAAAATATATAAAGTTTCCTGTTTAAGGTTAATGCCAACTACATGGATATTTCTTGAGTAAAACTCTTGCCTTCCCCTTAATTCATTTCTAAGGGTTTTGATGTAGAGCTTATTGCTACATTCATTTCTGTGTATGCCTTACTTTAAGTTTCCTTGGGACGTTCTGGCCAGTAGAACCCTACTATCTGAAGCACCAAAAGACACCATTAAAATGCCCCCCTGATTACTAAAAAAAAAAAAATTAATCCTCCTCCACCGGCAATGTCCTGGTTTCGGCTGGGACAGAGTTAATTTTCTTCATAGTAGCTAGCATAGTGCTGTGGTTTGGATTTAGTACTACAA
>BOSO01018053.1:61169-86372 GCA_018403395.1 Gorsachius goisagi | reverse complement strand
ACCAATCTCTCCTCTTCCACATTCCCTACAGTGTTAGTTCCTTATCTGTAGTTTACTTCATGATTAGTAAGTTAACCTAAGGCACAGCGCTAGCAATTTAAGATGGATCTACAGTGGGCTTCCCAAAGGTCCTTTTGTTACCCCTTTAGCCTCCCTTCACTCAGGCGGTTTAAGCGCCTGCGGCGCCCGCTCCCCCGCACACCTCCAGGCGGGGGGCCCGCACCGCTCCACAGAAGCGGGGTGCCTGCCCAGGCCCCATCTTACCGCTCTCCTGGCATTTCGCCTGACGAAGAAACTCAAGGCCAGGGCAGCAGGCGCGGCCTGGCCGCCGCTTCGCGCCCACCGAAGCTGCCCTGCCAAACCACCTTCTCCTCTCTCCGCCGGGGCGGGGCGCGGGGCCCTTCCCCACGCCGGAGGGGACGGGGGAGGTTGGGCGCCATCCCCGCGGCGGGCCGGGGCGGCCTCGGCAGGCGCTGGGCGGGGCGATGGCGGCGGTGAGGTGAGGTGAGGAGAGGAGGGCGGCGGGTGATGACGTCAAGCGCGCTTCCGGCGCCGTGACTGAGGCGCGCACGGAAGGGGTCGCCGCCAGGAGGGAGCCGCGACGGAACGGGCGCGGGGCGGGGCGGGGGAGCGCGGGGCCGGGCCGGGCCGAGCCGAGGCCGCGGGAGCCGGGCGGCGGAGCGGAGCGGGGCGGGGAGGGGGGGGGCCGGGCGTGGGGCGGCGGGAGCGGCGCCCGCCGCGGCTGAAGGCGGCGGCCAGGACAAGTATCGCGAGAGGTTGCGCGGCGCCGGCGCTAGAGGTGACCGAGACAGCGGCGGCCCCGGGTGCCTCCTCCTCCTCACTGGGCGCTGAGCGAGGCGGATCGGCGGCCATGGAGAAGGCGGCTGGCGCGGCGGCGGCGGCAGCAACGGCGGAGGGAGGCGGGAACGGCGGCGACGCCGGGAGCGCCACGGCGGGGCCCGGTCCCCCGGAGGGGCTGAACGGAGGCGCCGGCTCCTCGCCGCCGTCGTGCCCGGCCGGGGCGGCGGCGGCGGCGGCGCCGCGGGGGCTGGTGCGGGTGTGCGATTTGCTGCTGAAGAAGAAGGCGCCGGCCAAGGCGAAGAGGAGCGGGCGGGCGGGCCGGCCGGCCAGCAGCAGCGAGAGCGGCGGCGGCGGCAGCGAGAGCAGCAACAACGGCAGCGAGGAGGAGGAGGAGGAGGAAGATGACGAGGAAGAGGAAGAAGAGGAGGTCTCTGAGGTACCGCGGGGACGGGCGCCCCCGGGATGGGGGGGGGGGGGGGAAAGGGAAGGGAAGGCCCGGCGCGGGGGGAGGGGGGGGGGAGGCCGGGGGCGGGGTGGGCTGGGGGCGATGCCTGAGGGGGGGGAGCGCGGGGGGCGGCCCCGGGGGTTGCCTTCCCGGTCCGGTTTCATAATTCCTCGCCGCCGCCCCCGCCGGGGCCTGCCGCAGAGGCAGGAAGGGGGCAGCACCGCGCCGCCTGGGGCCGCCTCGTGGCGGGGCGGGACCGGGGCCGGGGCACGGCGGGCGCCGCGGCCCAGTCGGGCCTGAGAGGGGGGGGGGGGCTACGGGAGCGGCCGCCGGTGCTGCCTGCCAGGGGGGTGCAGGTGCGTCCCGGGGGGGGGGGGGGCGGAACACCCGGGGATGCCCTGGGGGTCAGGGGCTCCCCGGGAGCCTCAACCGGCGTCGTCTGAGGTTTTGGGCAGGCGTGGGTTTTGTGGGTGGCGGGAGAGGCCTGAGAGGCCTTGGAGCTGGCCCTCGACGCTGCCCTCCGCCTCCCCACGTGCCGCAGCGCCCGGGAGAGCGCGGCGGTGGGAACGAAGCCCGTACGCCGAGGCTTTGGAGAGATGGGCCGGGGGGGTTTGGGTGTGCGGTTTGGGAAGCTGTTGGCCCTCCTGCTGGAGGAATGTTGGCCCTCCTGCTGGAGGAATGTTGGCCTTCCTGCTGGAAAGCTGTTGGCCCTCTTGGTCTTGGGAATAGATGGTCTTGGAGCAAAGCAGGTGAACGTGGCAGCCAAAGCGGAGGCTGCCCGTGCATCCCGGGCGTTTTGCTGTCACCCGATGCCCAACAGCAGCCGCCGTGTCAATGCAATGCTGAGACAAGCAGAAGGAAGCGTTTGCTCGCTTGCTCCCGTTTCATGTTAGGTTTTTCAGGTAGGTATCGCTGGAAAACACCCCGCCAGACTTGAAGCCCCCATCTTATTTGCATAGATAGCCACGCGGAGCGTCTTTGCCGAGCCGTTTGAATTCTCTAACCCTCAAAGCTGAATGTTCACTTCCGTCTTCTTTAAATCGCGCCCTCAGAAAAAGTCCACTTTGAGTTTGTAAGCTTTTCTTTGAACTGTATTTCTAAGTGGTTCGGCTTATAAGTGGTATATCTGCTTGTGTGTTAGAAATGAAAGTGAGTAGGGAGGAAGGGAAGGAAGAGCCTGGTACGCTTAAGGAAGGGCTGGGCTACGGTGGTGATCGGTTTTTCCCCAGTTAAGAAGCACTCAGCATTTTATTTCTGTAGAAGTTGATACGAGAAGCATTTTATCCAACTTCTGAGAGATAAATGGCACACAATGAGTGCGTCTCGATTAACAAGTAATTTCGCCCGGCATTTTATTTCTGTAGTGTCTATTTTTAGGAAAGTGAACATCATCATGGAGGTAGAAGTTTTTGAGGTGTAAAAGTTGGAAGACAAGCAGCCGTGGTCGCGTGCTGAACAGTGCCCTCTTGCAGTCCTACGGGTGCTTGAGGAACTGCCCTGCTCTCTGGAACAGAGTCCGTGGGGTTTTGTTACCGTGGTGCGTGGCGAGGGGATGGAGGCCTCTAATGACTTAGCAGATGCATCCGTTGGTAGCTCAGCACCGAGATGAGTTGTGTGCGATGGCAACCTTCAACAAAATTTGTGTCAAGTGAGTCTTACTGGCAAAATCATAGGCAGATGTCTTTTGTGGTCCATAGCTGTTCCTCCAAATGGCTCCTTACGCTGATAGCTTTCAGGTGGTGCAGCGTGCGTGGCGTGATGAGGAAGGCAGAGACGACGGAGGAGCAGATGTGGTCTTGGGTGAGGTGAGCTTTTACTCATGTGCTATGCCTTATGTAGCCATAGGCACCTCTTTAATATGCTTTGAGACCTGCGGAGCGATAAAAAAGCAAATGATCGTTAAACTATTGCGAGGCAGCAGAAGAATACTTTGGTTTTTTTGAGAATGACATGTGCTGTAGCTACCGATAGCTGGCAAGGCAGTTTTGGCATCTGGAAGCTTCCCTGACGTTTTCATCATCTTCATAGTAAGTGAAGGCTTTCCCAGTCTGGGTGGTCTGGGATTAAATATTAAGCAGGGGGAAGTAATTAAGTGATAAACAAGTTAATAACACGAAGTTTATTAAGTTCAGGATAGCATACATTGTGTCACATAGCAGCTCCATTTACAATAATGATTTTTCTCAGTCATTCAGGTTACTTACAAAAAACTGTTCTAGTCTTTCTCCTGCTGGCTTCAGGATGAAATGCTGCAGCTTGCAGAATGTCCAGCTGAAAACACAGTTTTTAGGAATGTGGACACGAGGATGGCGTGATTAATGTAGCAGCAGATCTAACTTCAAAGTAGTTCCCAGCAGCTCCTGGGGAGGAAATGCATTTTGACTGTTCTCAGCAAAAGGGACTTTTCCTTGTCTGAAAGCAACCTGATGTTTAATTTTGGCTTTTAGAAGCTTTAAAAATATATATTAAAAAAAAAATAAGTAGTTTGTTTCTACTGTGGGATTTTTACTTGTTTGGGGTTTGAAATTTTTTTTTTTTAGTTCAGACTCACTTGAGATGTGTGTAGCTTGTGTGGCTTTCGGCAGTTGGATTGTGGTCTTCTGACCACTGGTGGTCTGGAAGGCACATAAAATGAAGAACAGAAAGAAATCTAAGTTTATGGTTTTGTTGTAAATGGAAACGGTTGTGGAAAGGCTGCAGAAGACGGTGTTCCCTCCCAACCGTTCAGTTCGTTATCTCTGTAAACTTAAGACAGTTTGTCGTAGGCTATTTTTTGCCCTTCCCATGCTTAATACATTAAGACTTCTCTAATCGCTGAAGCGAAGTACTTCTAGATTTGACTACTAATGAGGCAGCTTCTAAAAATCAGGAGTACAGTAGCAACAAGCCAAAGGAGTTATAATCGGAAACCTGGCAGATACTAAATCACAGAAACCATGAGTGGAAAGACATTGTTTGGCTCGGTTGTTGCTGAGCTGATGGAATGGAATAACAAGTTGTAATCAGATGTTTTCATCTCGGTCTGTTTCTAAACTCTGTTAGGTCTTGGTGTGGAAGCATAGGCACTGGATAGAGCTTTGGGAGAAGTTAAATGGCAATTTTCTTACCAACAACTTAATGGGCTCCTACTACCATATTCATGGCAACCTCCGAGGTTGCTTTTGGAAATTGCAGCGAATTGCTGTTTTGCCAAAAAACCCAAGGTTCTAGGTAGCGCTGTCCAGTATTGTCTGGAAATGGCCGATTGCTGTTTCCCTAACCACCCGTTAATAAAAAAATGGCAACTCCTTTCGCTCACAGGAAGAAGAATCTTAAGGTAAGAGAAAAATGACAGTGGAAGTTACCTACTGGGGGAGGTCAGCTTGCACGCGTCCTGGCAGAACTCTGGCCTTAGCTCATGACCGATCGCGTACCACAAGCAAAATTGTTGGGGTTTCATAGAGGCAGCCTCTTAAGCTGTTCGAGGAGCTGTACTGTTGTTTAAGAGCACTTCAGTGCCACTGCGACCGGGCGGTAACTCGCAGGGAGCGTGCATCCAGGCAAAATTTGGGTAGGTGCAGTGACACCCATGGGCAGTTCAGTCGGTTGACGTGTGAGATGTTTAAGGGTGGGATGAAGGTGCCTGTCTCTTCTCAACAGCATCGTGTGAGGAGTGGCATTGCGGAAAGGGACGTTCTTGGGCCAGTCTATTCATTGCATCCCTAAGGGGAAGCCGCTTCAGCTTTTTCGTGGGGCTCTGTACAGCGTACCCTCCGCTCCCTATTTAGCATGGCTTATTATTGATATGGAAATACGTGAAACAAATACGAAGAAAACCGCCCATCAAATTTGTGCCTTAAGTCAAGTCAAAGGTCTGTCTTCCAAGCTGCTTAAAAGAATGATCTTTGGGACAGGAGTCAAAAAAAGGGGGTGGGCAGGTTAGACGAATGGAAGCTGACATGTAACGTGAAGCTTGGGAACATTATTATTGTTTGGGAATTTTATTATTTCCTCTTTTTTGTGAAAAATTGGTTTAGCGGTTCCTCTAAACAGGCTCGGATAGAAAACATTAGTGTGCAGGTTACTGGAAGGTGTTCTTGTCTGTATTGATTTTATTAAACATTTGACTTCAATAAATAGTGAAATAGTGCAAAAAATGAGCAAAAGAAGTCCTAGTAGCACGTTGGTACCTAAAAACCTGATGTCCAGGTTGTATTAGGGCTTCTCTTATTAAAGACGGAAAGGTTTAATTGTATAATAAGAGCTGTTTTATAAGCTTATTTCAAGTGTTTGAACTTACAGGGTGTTTGCTGCTGGTGGTCAATGTTATAATTGCTTTTCCGAACACCGTATCCATTTTAAGAGACTGTAAGTTGAGTTTTCTCTGTGAGCACAAAGTCTCACGATGATTAGATGTAGATCAGTCTTGGATTGGTGTGTGTTTATTTCTGTTCTTGAATTTTTTTCTGACTGGTATAGTTTGGTACTGGATTCTCAGGCGACGTGCAAATGAGCTTTCCTAAACGTAGGTCTCAGGAGCGTTAGCCGTACCTGAAAGCGCCGCCCTACGTAAAGGATGTTTTTGAGAGGTTTGAGCTGTTCCTTAAGCATTCTTGCTTTGGCTTGGGCCTCATAGCTGCTGTAAACGAAGGGTCATTTTTGTTTTTTCAGCTGCAATTGAATGCGTAATTGAACTGAACCAGTGAGATGCAGTCAATAAAACAACAAAACACCACTGGATCTGTACAACTTCTTCATGCAGAAGGAGCTGCTCTGAACCTGTTTAGCTTCAGATAGAAGGTGTTAATCTGAAAACTTGGGCTTACTGGTGTGATTTCAAGAGCGTCACAGGCGCACGGTTGTAATAATTAAATTGTAAAAGGCTTTAAGGGCTTAAGTGTTAAAGCCGTTGATTTGAAATACAGAATATTTTTTCTTTTTTTTTTTTTTTTTTTTAATACCAACTGTCTTAATTAGAATCCTGGAATAAGGCCTTTGGATTTTGCAGGGCTGCCGAAGAGCCAGTATGTCTCGCTTGGCCGCTGTGCGTTACGTTTTCTGTGCTATCATTACTTTGATCTCCTCGTGTCTTCAAACACGGGACTGAACAGTCAACTAATTGGGCTCTGTCCTTGTTAGCGTGTGACATCCTGATGTACAGCTCAGTCTGGTATTCTGCAGAGTTGTTTATGCTGTAATTCTTTTCTTCCCAGCTACTTTGGCATTTTTTTGCCTGTACTGTTTTGTTTCTTCCCTTCAAAAGAGGAAATAACAGTGAAACCCCTGAGGAAAAAAAAACAAATTTGTAGCACCGGAGGTGATTTGGGCATTTTCCTTGGCAGTATAGTTACTACAATGTATAGCAATAGTTAACTTGCATTGATTGAGCTGATGTGGCTGAAGAAATAGGTGAGCCTCAGCAGGGTCCGTGGCAGACTTATTTTCCATCCCTAGGAAGAAACTTATCACGACCCTTCAGGAACGCCAGGTCTTGCCTGTATGTTACGTGCTCCTAACACAATGCCCGCTCTTAGAGAAAATATTTTAACTGGGTTGGTGTCACGGGTGAGATTTTTGTTTTCTCTCGTGTGGGGGATATGATGAGTATTATGTGGTATAACTGTCAGAGTTAGCATCCATTAAGTGTCCCTGAAGACGAGTAGAATTAGAGATGGCCTGGAAGCGTGTAAAAGATGTTTCTCAAAAATCCCTGAGCTACCAGGGCTGATGGGGCTGTTGGTAGGTGAACCCCGCAACCAAGTTTCACAGTGGTGAAACCTCCTGTAAGCTGACTCCGGGAAGCGTTAGCCAAAAATGTTGAACATCCCTTTCTCCTTGTTCCCTAGACTAGGTTCCAGCGAAATCAGTTTGGAAAACCGGAATACGGATTGGGCAGGCTTTGCCATTCCCCGCTAACCACCTTTCAGTTGTTAGTGGCCTCACCCTGTGATGATGATGGGCATGCACCCCCTTATCTAAGGGGGCTACATAACTAGAATTCATCTGCTAGTTAGGAGACGGAGTGTACTGTTACCTGGCTGAGGCGGTAAGCAAAGATTAAGTCGTGTCTTCACATGTGTGGTGTAAGACTCTATGTATGCGGAGCTGATAAATGGTGTCCAGTTAGACCTACTGCATATTTTTTAATAAAACCTTATATATCTATTTTTTTTTTGTCTGCTGCATGTAATTGAAGTTACTAGTGAATATCTGGGTTTAAAGAGAAGCCCCCTGCATAAAATGACGGTGGAGTTAGGTGCTGGTGGCACCATGTG
Source organism: Gorsachius goisagi (assembly GCA_018403395.1). NCBI lineage: Eukaryota > Metazoa > Chordata > Aves > Pelecaniformes > Ardeidae > Gorsachius > Gorsachius goisagi. Next base: position 78,872 of record BOSO01018053.1, on the reverse strand, counting down.
AATTGTTTACTTCCTCAGATATTTCTCCAGGAAATGTCCTTATAAACATAACTCCTGTGTGCGGGCTGGAGCCACACAGCCCATATTTTAAGCTAGTAATTCAGTTCTTCAAAGAGAGAAGCTTTCTCTGGAAGAGATTTAGCTGGGAGAATTCCCTCATCTGTCAGCTTTGAAGGCAAATAGGATTATGCATGTTCGGTTTTCTCCTCTATCTCTGTTTTCAAAACAAAACTATTTGTGCTTATTTAGGATATAGCTGATTTGGGAATTGGATTTAGGAGTAGAAAAATCAATGCTGCAGATTTAAGATAAGTAAGAAGGCTTTGTTTCTGAGGTTGAAGAAACAAGCCCTTTCAACTTTGAGTTAAAAAAAAAAAATTACACAAATTTGATACTATTTTTTTAGCCCATTTGAGGCAGAATCTGTGGCTGCCTCAGTAGGCATTCTGCTTTTTTTCTGAAACGGCGATGTGCTTCTGGTTTCCTGACGGTATGGCATTTTAGGTGACCAAGTTGAGATAACAACTGGCAGACTTGCTGTATCTGCAGAGCTTCTGTACATGTGTGGGACCTTTTTGTCATGTCGATAACTTCTAATGTTTTGAGAAAGAATATTAATTGTGTGGGTGGGGAAGGACTTCCTGCTAGCAAATGATTTGGGTGAGGACATTTAACATGTGAACTTAGGCAAAAACCAGTCTTCCTTAACGCGCGGTTAGCCGTACCAGTGAATGTAAATGTGTTTTGGTGTTAGTGTGTGAATTCTGGTGACCTCTGTGCAATCATGGTGCAGTGTCAAAAGGAATATTTGAAAAAAATACGCACTGGACCAACGAAGGGCAGCGTTTCCTCTCTGTTTTCGCTAAGCAGTTTGAGTACCGATTAACAGAAAGCACTGAGAGGTTATCTCAGTATTCCAGCTGTTTTTCAGCCACATTTCCCCCCCCCCCCCGCCCCATATGCAATCCTAAGCTCATAACTCTAGGAAGAGCTAAAGCCATGTGGAGGTATTACTTAACTGTTGTGTCACCTTATTTTCACATTAGGTAATACTTGCATACCAGGCTAAAAATCAGCCACGAAACCAAGCATGTCTTTAATATATTTTTGTGCTCGTGGTATTTTCTTTTAGGCTGAACTTTGTAATTACGGTGATTTTGTTTGCGTTACCCAAAGCAGTTTTTGACAAATTCAGATTAGTGGTGTTTGATGTGCGGCTGTTTTTCCTCTGCTATATTTTAGCTGAATCCTCAAGTTTTAGGAGTATAATGGTGTATTGTAGGAAAAGAGCTGAAATAAACCTTGATTTTTGGTTTTTTGGTTTTTTTGGGCTTTTTTTTTTTTTATTTTTGCCTTGCCCCACATGGGTATCTTGGGTCTTTGTGGTGTTAAATATCACAAATGGATAATGTGTCCGAATATGCAGCTGGTCAGATTGCAGAAAGCAGAGCTAGAAGAAGTCTGGAGTATTAAGAAGTATGATGAAATTTTGCTATTTAGAATACCTGTTTGGGGTTTTGGCCTCCATTCCCCTCAAGTTCAATCTGAAACAGTCAAAAAGCGAAGTTCCTGCATTCTTTTTTTTTTCAGGTTAAGATTAAAGGCATCTTTTGCACAGTAATATGACTTCTTTGTGCTGTTAAGGAGGCTACCACGTATTTGAGCTCAGGTTTGTTTCCCCTTGCCTTAAGAAAAAAGGAAAGGCTGTTTCCACGCCTGTCCATCTGTCCTTCTTCGCAGGAGCTGTTTGGTGGATTACAGCCTCAGCCGAAGGGGAACATCTGAAACCTCCCTCTAGAGCAGGGAGTGATTCAGAGATAAGAGGAGGAAGGTTGTTTCTATCCTCCCAGTTTTTCCCACACACAGGAACAGCACTTTATGAGAAGCTGGAGGTCCCTTGGACATCTGGTGCTGGCAGGTATCTGGTGACTCACGTGTTTCCCTGTCCCTGAGCGTTACCTTTTCAAAACTTCAGGCATTTCTTTCCTTTTGTTCAGTCTTGTCCTGAAACGCTTTGCCAGTGGAATTTTCCTTTTTATGCTGTTCTGCAGGTGTGACTTGCTCGCCTCCACACAGTGGTTAACAATGCTTTAATGAAGTTTAAAATTTCAAGTCATGATGTGACTTAGGGCTTTTTTTTTTTTTTTTTTTTTCTTCCCCCCCTCAAATGCTTGGTGTTGCTCAGCCTCTGTGTCAGCGTGGGTACTAATCCCTGTGAAGTCGGGAGAATTGGGCTTGGAGGAAGGTTGCAAGTGATCAAGCTGCTGCCAAAAAAAAAAAAAAAAAGGGGGCATTCGTTGCTCCTCCCAGCCACTTGGGAAATGATCTCGTTGAGAAAACCTCAGCAACAGAAAAAGCATGTTTACAGTTGATAAGTTCCTTGATCCAGTTTGTCAGGCAGTCGCACAAGAGCTTGTGCTGACACAGCGAAGAGCCAGGAACTTGGGCAGGGAGGAGGGATGAGGACTGCTCGTTGTGGTGGACCTCTTCATTTAAATACTTGTCAGAGAAACCCTTGCGTTGTCTTGGAGGACTCGAATTGTTAAGAATGGTGCAGATCTGTGAGATTTTTTTTGTATTCAAGGGCTAAGTAGTCCCCTTGACACTTCCTTTGGATCTTCTATTTGAAAGTTGTTGGCACGATCCCGGAAAGATAAATCGAGCAGATTTTCTTTTTTGTTTTTTTTTTTTGCGTGCGGCTTTAAAACTTGAAAGCTTCTTGAGATAAAATCAGCACTGACTTTTTTTTGTTTCTGGTATTTGTTAAGGTTCTTGAAAGCATAGGATAGAGAGACTAAGGATAGAGAGAAAGAGGAATGAAGCAGTATATTCTTAAAATGTTGCTGCGCTTTTGAGTACCGCCATCGCCGCTTTTGCGTCAATTCAGTGCGGTGCAGCAAAGGAGTTGCTTTGCTCACTGGCCAGCGTAAGATAGTCATGAAGCGCAACTGTCATGAGTATGGGAATCGTAATAGCAATAACCAAGCTAGTCTAAAGAAAAAGAGCACTTTCAACGTAGCAGTCTGCGCGATAGATGAACATACGCCTTCTGTCCATCTCAGTCACGAACAGCAGTGAAAGTTGGCATAACAGCACGCTGGTATTTTTGTGAAGCATCAGCTTGATAAAGGATCCCCTCAGTGGTAAATATAGTGGCAAACTTTACGTGCTAAACCTTGAAAAAGGGCTTTTCTGAAGCCTGCGTGTGTCTGTGTGGGGGGGGAAATCACTCTAAAAGTACTCGGGTCTTTGAGTTGAGGTGGGTTTTTAGAAACGTCCTAGTACATGCACCCAAGCTGGGCTGTGCAGGAGTATTTAGGATATGCGATGGCATAATGTGATGAGTTGATCTAACAGCTTACCTCTGCCAAGAGCGGGGAATCTCTTCCGCTGAGCTCTTCCCAGCTGTGCATTTTCACTGCTTGCGTTTTGCCAGCCATCTCTGCCACGTGTCGCTGGCCTGTGATCTGTCTCTAAGGTGGTAAAGTGGGAACGGAGGGGTAAGGGAGCTGCGTGGAGTTTTTTGTTCATTTAGTTTTTCTTCAGTGTTTTTTTTTTTTTCCTCGGTTGGTTTTTCTTTTCTTTCTTTTTCGGAGGTGTTACTTCAGCTCAGGACATGCCTTGTTCACCTAAGTGTGATGGTGTCTACCCTCTTGAGCTGAGTGTTGATTAAACAGCTCTGCCCATCGCAGGGTTTGTTGTGAAGTCAATACAGATGCTCATTCCTCCTGTGCCTTGGAACTGTCTTCTACTGTCCTGTCCCAGCATCGCTTGGTTACGTCAGTTTATGGCCAAAACCCTGGTTAGGTGGCAAATGTCTTTTTCTTTGATAGCTTTTCCAATGGTACTGGTTTGAAGAAGCGTGTCAAGTAGTGCCACCTAGTAATCGCTTCCTTGAGTGAATTAGGCTTGCAATAAGGTTAGTAGTAGTAGTCTCAAATTAACTTGAATTAAAAAAAAATAAATCTAAACCGAACCCCAAATGTTTTCAAGAAAGGCATATGTCTTCGCTGGTGGCTTTCATTGTGATCCAGAGATGGGTACTGCAGAGTATGCTGTCTTTCCAAACCATAGGAAATCTTGTTAATAGAAATAACTTGAGCAGTTGTTTTTGTAACAAAACTATTGTGTACATGGCCTGGGACATACTTAAATTATTATTTTTAACTTTTTGTGAACTTCCAATGCATTTGTTAAATTTGGTCATAGTAAAAGAATTCCTTTAGGCTCTGTGTGTATGAATTAATTTCAATGCCAGTGGAGGGGAGGAGGTTCTGCTGTGGGAGGGGGGTGCACATAGATTGGGTTGAAAGGGGACCTCAGCTGTCCGGGTGCTGAGTTGTCTAGCTATGCTGTTGCAGACTTTTTGGTTTTGGACTCTTGAAAGCCTTTAGTCTTGGGTTAAAATCAGGCTCTTACTGTGAGTGCATCTTGAATTGAGAAGGGCAAATGTTTGCGAGGTAAGTTTGGAATCTTTCTTCTGGTTATCTCAGCTAAACTTGAACCTGCAATTTTATTTCTGAAGACCCAACGAAGAAGAGATGGTTAACAGGAGGTATGGAACTCCAGCAAGGATATCAATCGGGCAGCTCGTTCAGCTATTCTGACAGTAGATGCTGTGAGTTCTGCTGTGTGGTCCACCCCCGGTCTGACTTCAGATGAAACAAGCAGTGAACAACCATATTAAAAGAATATGGAGAACACAAAAGTCTTTCACTGTTTTTATTCAGTTAATGTATTTTTCATTCTTCAGCCTTCTCTACTGGCTTGCGCTCTGTTAAATTCCAGGCTTGGTATTGCTGCCAACGAATGGAGTAGGTTTTCTAGCCGATATAGTCGTGAACTTGGGGATGCCGGCTAAGTAACTCTGATTATTGAGAGCTTTGTAAAAGCAAGAAACATGAAGTACGTTGTCACGGGTCTTGCTTGTTTCCGTAACAGTTAGGACAGGTCTCAAAGTCTGGTATTAACCAAGCCCGAATTCATTACCAACAGCCTACGTGAATGTTGAGCTGTTGAAACAACTGCCTGGTTCGCAGCTGGGAAAAGGGAGACGGGGACATATCTCGATCCAGCAGATCCTGGATTAGAATTCAACATGGAAATACTTTATAGCAACGTTCACTTCATTGGATTGTTATGCATAGAAGAAAATTATGGACTAGGTCACTTAGAAAGACAAGGAGACTGTTCTAGAAAGTGGCTTTTGCTGGTTGAAGGTTTCCAAACTCTTTGCGAGGAACGTATTTGCACTTAAACTATTCAAGAACTTCCAGTGGCTTACAGCTGTTACCTGCAGAAAGTGCTTAGACTTAAAACACTAGACAAGTTCCGATCCACATTCATATAAATGTCATGATTGACAAACTGCGAATGGGGAGCTGGCCTCCTGCGTGTTGCATTCAGTCTTTTTCATGGTTACTGAGCCTTGCTTGATTATTTGTTCGTTGTGTTCCATGAGTGTGTTGCCAAAAATATATTGTGATACAGCAGGTACAGGGGGAGAAAGCGTCTGTATTTTGGGAGCTTGCATACGAGTATTAACCGGGTGAAAATAAAGAGCAGCTTCTCCCGAAGCAGGCATGTTCTCCTACTTGCATATCAAATAGAGTGCACAGATAGAGCATAGGTTAAATGAGGATGGTTTTGACCTTGTACTCAAATTTTCACATGCTGATGGGAAGATCTGGTAGATTAGTACCTGTCTTAGAATTCGAGAGGCGTTAGCGGAAGTGGTGTTGGACTGCACGTGACGACTCTGTGTGAGAAATCCTTGCTCTCTTCAGAGGCTATCCAAATGCTGCTTGCAGTTTAGGTAGGTTTCCTGTCACCACTGTTTCACATGTAGAATGAGAAAGGAATATATTTTAATTTGTTTGAAGAAGGATCCTCCCTGTCCCAAATTGCTGTCTCTCCTGAACATGTTCCCCATCTCTCTAGTGTTTAGCCCAAAACCAGACTTCTTAAAGGCTCGGAACATTGCGTTACCCAGTGAAAAGGTGGATTACTTAGAGCGGAGAGCTTGAAGGAGGTTCTTTTATTAGAAAGCTCCCCTTAGACAAGTGTGCTGGTGATCTTGCACTTGTGATGAAAAACACTTTATGAATGCTTATGTGACGCTACGTAATTTTGTCTCGCTTTTGCACCTTTGTGTCAGTTGTGTTTGTGTTTGCATTGGGCAGTTCCCCCCCAGCAGAATCGTAGGGGCTCCTCTGATAAGGGAGACTAATGCCCTGGAGAAATGAGAAGGCACAACCCCAGGCATCTCGCTTGACACAGTTGCTTTTTTATGATGTTCTCGTTTAGTTCATCTTCAGGGCAGTGCTATGGGTGAGTAAAGATAGTTTATTTCCTCTTTTTCCCATGCTTAGATTTGCCTTACAGGACTGAAATCTAAAATCCTAGGACTGATGGAAGTACTGGCTGGGGAAGATGGCGTTTTGCTGATCAGAAGGGTTTCTGTCCCTCCGTGTCAGAATGCTGCTTACTCGCTGCACTAGAAAACTCCATTTAGGTGTCGGTTTCACTTAAGCATAATGAAGACATATCAGAAATATTTTCATATTGTGCATCTGCCTTCTGTTTAGAGATTGATGCTGTAAAAGGCTAATAGAATTTAAGACTATTAACTTGTGACTCTTGACGATCTCTCTTTAGACAGAGCTGGCTTCTGCTGTCCCTTGTCTCGGAGTTCCTGGAAAAAGCGCTGTCAGCTGCTTGCTTTTGGTTTCAGCTTGTATGTGCTGTCGGTGAATCCTCACGGTTTCCTTAGCTTCCTGGCATTGTGTTGCAAAGCTTTTTCAGTGGTGGAAGCGATTGCCTTTTTTTTTTTTACGGACCCTTGAATGAAAGATATTTTATGAAATGGTAATGCAGCGTGAATGCTGAAATCCCCCAACTACTGCTGGGAGGCGATAATACCTATTTGAAAAGGGTTTTCTGGCTATGGAGTCGTGGTCTTCCCTGATCCCACCAGAGCCTGGTAGTTCGTGCGAGCTGCCGAGTATACGTGAGGAGCACAGTGCTTCTGTTAAGGGAGAACGGACGCGAGGAGGGTTGCGCGGAGGGAATCGGGCAGGGTTATTCCGTCAGACAGGTCATAAACGTCTGAGTCTGTTGTCAACAGTCAGTCTTGAAACTTTTTTAACTTTAGGCAGTCTTTTACATTGACATGAAAAGCTCAGGATGTGTTTATCTTGGCACTTGGAATGGTCAAGTACAGACACCTCTCAAAGATGTTAGTGTCCTTGGAGCCGTGGGAAACCTTGGTCTCAAGAATACCTTGGTCTTAAGAATGTTGAGGCCCCTGAAGGAATATAATTTTTATCCTCTTCCAGCTTTATATGCTTAGCAAAATGAGTAGCACTAAGTGAACAGAGAATACTGGATGTGGCAGAAGGGTCTTGAACGCCTTGCTGCTGCCCTAGGCCAAGCGAAGAACATGCTGGACAGAAATGAAAGATCTGGCTTGGGAGAAAGCTTAAGTTTTGGATGGGAAATAATCTTGGACAGTCAAAAAGGTTGTTATGTAGTTGTTACAGAAGAAAAATATGTGGATTCATTAGGGAAGTTTCCTTGTCTGTGGGAGGTAAGGGAGCTGAAAAGAGGGTGGTGGGATAGTACGCATGGGCAGCAAGGATCATCCTGTGACTGTAAAACTCTGTGAATGCTCCACTGCAGTTGTTAGCAGCAAAGTCTGAAATGCTCAGCAAGAGACACTGAATTAGAAGGAAGAAGGAATAAAAAGAAATTAGAATAAAAGTATGTCTAAACAATCGTAGATTTCATCAGGTTAAAGCTTGTCATCCCCCTGACCGATAATACGAATGGAAGGAAGAAAGCAGATGTCTTTAATTTGAAAGTCACTTAAAGCACCAACCTGAAGGGTGTTGGGAATTCAGTCAGGTTGACATCTGTGGAGATGCGACTGCTGTAAAAAGCGAAGAAAAAGAAAACTGTATGCTAGGTGCAAGTAGAAAAACCAGATTAGGGTCATGGCTTCAGAGGATTTCTGAGATTTGGGTTTGGACTGACTTGATCTCATGTCATCACTGACCACTGTGGACTGAGAGTTGGATGAATCTGTCTGGAGGGAGAAGCTGAAACAGGAGGTTTAAAGCTCTTTTTTCAGTTTTGACATAGAACTAATGGACTTTACAAAATGTACCAAGTGCTAAGTGATGCAAACTGTTATGAAGCAGAGGTCACGCTTTTGCGGTATAAAAAGATTTTTGTATTTAAAAAAAAAATTATGAGTAGTAGTAGAGAAGAATGTGTTTGGTGTCTTAGTGGCTCTCTAAAGTGGCTGCCGATATGATGGAGTGATGTAAGGTATGCGGAGAGGTGGGGACGTCGTTCCTAATGAAGGTTGATAAATATTACCGCAGTTTTACAAGGCAGTGAGCTTGTCTGGAGTAGGGTGTACCCTTAGGGGTGTCTGTTGGGGGAACCATTCAGTTCTGACTTAGTTGCAGAGCATTTTGAAAAATTCTATTTTTAATTTAAGAGCAGATAGAAAGGACTTGGCTCAGTCCAGTAAAATGAACGTGGGTAGGAATATCATCGTTCTCTGAAAAAGGAAGGAACGGACCCAAGGCAAAGCTGAAAGTTAGGATTAGCAGGAGGAGACGTACATTACGTAGCAGATTATTGTAGTGTGTTGTTTTGAGTTGTTTACCCCTTAGTGTGTCTCCCAATTAAGCTAGGTTTCTTGCTTTTTTTTTTTTCTTTTCCCTGTGCTATCTTAAAGATTATTTTGGTGACTGCATATTCTTTAATACAAAACAGCTTCAGCTAATGCATCTGGTTGAGAGGGGCACCAGCTTCCTAGATTTTTATGAGGTAGTTGTCATTCAAGTGCTGTTTTAGTGATCCACTTTTGCAGTGTTAAAACACAAAAAAGAAAGTCGGGACTACAAAAGTCATCCCTTCAGTGTGTAGTGACTCGTGAAGACGTTTGATGGATTTTTGTGGATTATTCTGTAGGCGGTTTCTTGTTGGAGCCATGGTTTTTGCGTTCCCCTTAAGCAGTAATAGGAGTGCTCTCCCAGTACCCATGATAAAGGCCGGGACAGAGTCTATAGTGGGTTGAGTTCCTGGGTGCGGCACCACCATATTCACTGCTTTCCTGCTGCTCACTTGGGTGTGCTTCTCGCCCGTGTAATCTTTCAAACACAAGTTTGAAGCAGCTTTTGAAAAAGCTGCTTGAATATTACTTGCGCATTGAATGTTACTCTAGCTTATAAACAAGGGCTCGCGTATCTTATGATGATTTTTTTGTTTGGTTTTCAAAGAGCAAACCTTGTCATCTGAAAGCTTTCATGATGGAATTTTCCCCTTTGTGGATTAATAATTTTCCGATTTCAGGGGTATTTCTAATCCCTGCGAAACAACAATCTTCTCTTTGCAAGCGTGTCCTGTCATATTCATAGTGTTCAAATGCATTTTGTTTGTGATACGTGCCTGAGTTTGCAAGGGATTTCCATGGGACAGTAGTGGGATTTTTGCCTCTTGGTGCCCTACGCTTAGTGGAAAGTTGGCATGTCACACAACTTCTTTGGCTGGAATCCCACCCTGCTTTTTTAGTATTAACTGTCTCAGGAACCTCTTGCTTCTATCTGAGGTCATCTTGTTGGGACTGTCTACCTGCTGCCGGAAAGAGAAACACTTGGGAAAGCAACGCTGAAGGGGATGATTTCAGAGATACTTTATACTGTGTTGAAGGGCTACTTTCAACTTCCCCCCCCCCCCCCCCCCCCATCTCAAAATTACTTGGATTTTTAGTGATGAACGCAACTCATGGTTTGCTGAATAAGGTGTTAGCGTCCATGTGGGACACTGTTGAAAAAAACCCCAACCTTGACACTGAGCTTTGTGACTCTGAAAACGCACAAAAAAGTGTGTTGATATGCTTTGGGACAGCTGGTGACCAGTACTGCTTGATCAGCTGTAAGTAGATAACAATGTGCTTTTGTGATATAAGAGTGGGAATTGTCTGATCAGTTGTTCCAATGCTTACATTTCTGGGTGCCAGAATCTGTCTCGGATCAATGCTTCTGGTTCAGGGTGACGTCATCTGAGCGATGCCAGTTCAAAACTGGTGGTGGCCCGTGCGGTACTGGACGATTGAACTAAGCATCTTGTTTAAAAGCTGCCCACTATATAGCTCTGCTACGTATTTCATCCTGCATGAGTAACTGCATTCTTGCGGGTGCTTTTATTCTCCCTTTGGTCAAATCAGATGCTTTTCGCTTCATTTTAGTTACCGGTGCTGTATGGGGAACATAGCATAGAGTAAACCAACCTTGATTTATACTCATCCCCGGCTTTGGTTTTATCGGAATACTGTCTCGGGATTCCCTTTGGTCTAATACGCTTCAGCGTAGCTTGAAATAGAACTCTTTTTTTTCCCCTGTTTTGAAGCAGTGCCGTGCTAAGTTTGTCTCCTCAAGCCACACTTCAGATGTTTACTCTCCCACCTTCTGTCTGGGGAACATAAGGGTTTTTCCATGTTTTAGGCTTTCGGAATGTAAAGGGCCGTAATGACAAAACACGACGGATGTGCGTGACTTGGGACGGCTGCTTTGCGTTAAGGTACCGCTTGTGCAGGAGGATGCTTTTTAGTAGTGGATAGTACTAGATGAGAGGACTGACTAGATCGTGCCCTTCACAGTGAGGCAAAACAAAGATAATAAGCTCTCAAAGCGGAGCTGAGATGTTTCAAAAACATAAGCGCTTTTTTTTTTTTTTTTTTTTTTTTTTACAAAAACCCAGCTAGTTCAAGTAATTCATACAACTGGACTTGGGAGCGAGTATTTGTGTTCACCTTCGCAAAACTTCAAGATCTATTTTCTGACCTATGTTGAGAACCCAAAATCACATGGTAGGAGTATGAAAGAAATGAATCATGGACATCTAAATAAGGTTTTTTGGTTGGTTGGTTTTTTTGCCATTAGATAGATCTTTTTCTTTCAGGAATGGAACAGGAACCTGCATTAAAGCCTTTATGTTTTACTGAGGATCTCACAGTGGTGTGAAGTGTTGGGGACGGGCTTTTTGGAATTGGGTGTTACAGACTATAAATTTTTTTAAATATTAATTGAAGTAGTGCATGGCATTTGGCAAACGAGCACTTCTTTATAAGCCTGCACCAGAGGGCTGCAGATGAAGGTGGGCAGGGAGAGGGGAGGAGGTGAGGAACAACAGGGGCATGGTGGGGACGGGAGTATGGGGACTTGAAAGCAAACCCATGTTGAGTTTGACTTGCTTCCAGGGGACTATCCAGCTGTTTAGGTGGTTTGCTGCCCTCATGGACACCCACAACCTGACTCGGTGTGGTGTTTCTGGTGGTATAACACAACTTGAGAAGCTCCGTATTACTCTTTCGGTTATGGTTTTGTAAATGAAGTTATGGTATTGCAGGCAGAACTCGCTGTTGGCTTCCAGGTGGGATGGAAATGGTTCAGCTCTTGAGGTGAGCTTGAGTCTCCTTCTCCTGAAAATCTCGCACTTTTTTTGTAAAAATGGAGATGATGGTACTATTTGGTTTGCTTTGTGTAGAACAGACCAGTTCTGTGGTTCCTGTGTTCCATTGGAAATTTTTTTCTTGTTGTCATATGTCAAGTACCTTCATCTCAGTGCGAAGTTGTGCGTTCTGTGCTTTTTTGTGTGTGTGATATGAGGCATCCCTTAATTCTTCCCGATGCTCGGAAGACTGAATAACTAGTTCTTTGAGACATGAGTGTTAGGTGGGAGGTGATGGCTGGTTTGGGTGTTTTTTCTGATTTTTTTTGTTGTTGTTGTTGTTTTTGGTTTTTATGTTAAGGAGTCCTTAGAGTTGGCAGGGATAGCTCTGTGCTCTGGCTAATCCTTCTGTATAACTGCTGGGTTGCACGTGCACAGGATCAGTTGCAAGGGGCTGCTACGGACGATAGAAATGCCGACCTAAAAGCAGTAGTCAAGAGGAACTGTGGAATTTTGTCCTGTGGTTCTTTGCACAGGCAACAGTTTCCTAGGGAAAGCAGGCTGTGATATATAGCTGTCTGTATGATTCATTTCCCTCAAGGCAGCTAAGACTTCTGTGAATCTTACTTGGTATCTAACTTTAGATTGCTGAGATTTCGCTTCCATAGGTGCACGTGTGCTATAGCTTGATAGGAAGACCGGCAAGCATTACCAGAAGCAATCTGGCAGCAAGTAATATTAAGAGAAACCTGAGTGGCTTGAAGTCAGTGGCAAACGTTGACAAATGTCTTGTCCCCAGTGTTAATCTCCTGTAAGGATAAGTCATTAGATTTTTCTTATGTTTTTTAGAATTTAAAAAAAAACCAACCACCTAACAAAACTGGCTGGAGAGCAGACAAAACAGTAATGGCTCTATTTATCAGTTAACTCTTCCAGTATAGTACCCCTGAAAGGAAACCTGACGGGCTGAACAGGCAAAGTTTCATAAGTTATTTCTTGAATAGCATAAAAAATGTAGTGATGTGAATTCTGCAGGGTGTACTAAGTTCTGACGGCAGGCTCAAGACCAAGTTAAACAGTGCCAAAGATGAACAGCCCGTAGAGGAGGTGCTCCTTGAATGAATTCCTGTAAAGCAGGGTAAAATCCGGGGTGGAAAAGTAGTAGGGACTGCCTGAGCTGGTGTAGGGTTTGTGTGAAACGAGGGACTTGCTGATAGGTGAGTAGGATGTACTTCCCATTTTTTGGGGTTAAATAGCAGAATTTTTAGCAGAAGAACATAGCTGTGCCTAAAATTTAGACTTGATTCATTAGTAATTCTCTTTGTGGTGTTAGTAGTCGGGCTGATCAGCTGTTTAAAACCAGGTAAGAATATCCTTGCTGTTATGGTAGTATTTGTTACAATTAGAACTTTTTTTTTTTGAAAAAGATATTGATTAAAAGAAGTGATTACCACTAGCATTTCTCCAAGCTAAAATGTGGATTGCGATTCCTTTGGCCATTAGATCCTGTTGTGCGCTGCTAAAATAAGTTGATGAGAGAGGAGATTGTTTTGTGGGGTTGGCAAGATTTATTGTGCTGTATTTTTTTGAATTGGAAATTGAAAAGTTTTGAGAGCTGCAGGTCTGATGGCTCAATGATGGTGACCTGCTATGTGCAGAAGGGGTATCGCTGTCACCTAGTGTTTGAAGGCGCTTGTAAATTTTTTTCGTTTTTCTTGCTCCAAGTTGCGGCTTGATGTTTTGGGTGAAGTGGAGGAGAAGTGTGGAGGTGACTGTGGTTCTCAGCACTACCTACCTCCTGGAGATCCTTCTTCGTGGGGTCAGTACCTTCGTTACTGGAGTCAGGGGCAATTTCTGGAATTCTTGCCATCCTGCGTTGCCCTACAGCTGTGGAGGAGAAGAGGATGGGGTGGTGGGAAAGGCGGTAGCTGAAAACGCGGCGCTGAAGTGGGTTAGTTGGAGTTTAGGAGGTTTTGCTGTAATGGGAAGCCAGATCATGGCATGGCAAAAAAAATGCGGGTCACGCTATAGATGTGCTTAATCGAAGGGTTGGGTTTGGTTGGGGTTTTTTGAGTTTTTGAGGAGCGTGCTTTATTACTGAGAGGGGTTGGGATAGGATGGCAATAAATAGACTCCAGGAAGACCACTTGAAGTGGATTTGGGAACTTTTCTGGGTGGGAATGAGGGGGGTACCTCCGAGTGTCCCGGCGGGGCTGGCGTGGGGTCTGTCAGACCCTCCCGGCGTGGCTGGCGGCGGGGCCCTGTCCCGGGGCAGACCCCGTGGAGCTGGAGGCAGCTGGGGGAGCCAGAGCTCCCAATTTTGGGGGGACACGGGTGAGTTGGTCGAGGCCTTGGCCACGTTTGGAAGCCCCTGGTAGCGTTGGTGTGCGTTGAGAGGGTGAGCTCCGGCGGGGCGGGCCGGGCCTGAGGAGAGGCGGCGGGCGGCTGAGGAGAGGCGGCGGGCGGCTGAGGAGAGGCGGCGGGCGGCTGAGGAGAGGCGGCGGGCGGCTGAGGAGAGGCGGCGGGCGGCTGAGGAGAGGCGGCGGGTGGCTGAGGAGAGGCACCGGCCGCCGCATTCATGGCTGAGGAAGGGCGGTGAAACGCATGACGGAAGGCATAAAAGCGACATGGTTTCGTCAGGATTTTAACTTTTTTTTTTTAAATTTTTTAAACTTTCTCCTCTTTTTCGAAAAACTCGGGGTGCTCTTTGAGGGACCGGGGCAGAAACCCCCGCGGCTGCCGCCCCCCCCACCCCCCCCCCGCGCTCGGGTGGTAGGTGCCCGCCCTGCGCGGGGTGGAACGGTCCATTTCCTGTTCCCGTGCTGACAGCGGGGGGGGAGCGAGCGTGCTGCTGCCGGGCGGCCGGCAGCCCGTCCGTCCGTCCGTCCCGGCGACGGCGGGGGGGCGGGAGGGAGGGAGCGGGGCATGGCCGGGCGGTGAGGCAGGGCGGAGGCGGCGGCCGCCGCGATGGAGGCGTACGTGTTGGAGGACATCCTGGAGGTAGGGGCGGGAGAGGGCCGCAGAACAAAGGGGTGCGAGGGGTCGGCGGGGGGAGGCGGCGGCCGAGCCCCGGGGGAGCCCCCGCCCGTGGGGGCGAGTCCGGGCCGCGGGGCCGGGGCCTGGCGGGGGGAGCTCGCCCGCCCTCCCACCCCTCGGTCCCGCCCTCCCGCCGCAGGGCAGGCGGGCCCGGGCGGGAGGTGGTTCGGGTGCCGGCGCACACACGCGGGGCCTAGGCTGGAGCCGCCCCCCGCGCCTCTCGGGCCTGCTCCCGGCGCGGGGGTGGCGGGGCTGGGAGCCGGCGGCCCCGCGGACCGAGGGTTCGGGGTGGGGGGGGGAGCGGCGGTCGGAGTGCTGCTGGGGGCCGAGGGGGCGTGCTGCGCGGCCAGCGGGGCTTCCCCGAGTCCCTGCCTCTGCTCGGAGCTGACGCTGCAGCAGCAGTGCTGTAGCTTGCAGCCCTCCTGCAGAACGACGGGTTTGTCATAACTCTTCTTCTTTTTATTATTTTTTTTTTTCTTTTCTTTTTGGTCTTTTGCTCATGTTCCTAGTCCTTGTGTTAGGCCTGTACAACTTCTCTTGCTGTCTTCCCAGTCGCCTTGAGTACGCTCTGCGCTTACCCCCTAGAATCATAGAATAGAACCAGAGAATCGCTTTGGTTGGAAAAGCCCTTTAAGATCATCGAGTCCGACCTTTAAGATCATCCAGTCCAACCTTTAACCTCACCCTGCCATCCCACCACTAAACCCTGTCCCTAAGCACCTCATCTACCCTTCTTTTACATACCTCCAGGAATGGGGATTCGACCACCTCCCTGGGCAGCCCATTCCAGAGCCGGACAACCCTTTCTGTGAAGAAACAACTATTTCCTGCGCTATGAAATAAAGGTCGTTTTCCCTTCTTGTGAGCGCAACTTGGAAATACTGTTTCAGTCCAATGAAGAGAGGCCTGCCTAGGAATCATAACGTGAAACTTAGGTTCACAGTGACACAGATCTCTATTCCAGATTATATTAGCTGTAATAGTTCAAGGAAATATTTTTGGGGGGGTTGTTGTTCCTGTGGTTTTTCTGGTTTTACAAGCAAAAACATGATTTCATTGCCAGATGACTTTTCAGAATATTTGCATGTATTCTTCAGCATAACCAGAAGCTCCTGACTTCTTAGCTGCTGTCAAAATTTAAACAAAACAGTGCTTTCTGTGATGCTTGTCCTGTAGGTTTTTTTCTTTAGCGGCCATACTTAAGTTGTTCGTTACATGGCTCTAACATTGTAAATCAATAGAAACACTTTGTGTTAACTTCCTTGTGAACCTTTGAACTGATTAACATAACTATATCCACAGCGTTAAGACGACTGCTCGGTTTGTGCTTGAGAAACTGGTATGGGTATATGAACAATTATGTTTTTACCACTATTTGTCTGTGTGGCTGGGTTTCTGTGCTGAGGTAGGAAGACGACCAAAAGTGAACTGGGCTTTCTGCCATCAGACAAATATTTCAGTACTGAAAGCTGCTTTTTTTTCCTTTAACTACAATTATCACGTGCAACTCGGTAGTATGTCGAATTAATAAAATACTTGGTATTTATTAATAGTCTTGTTGGGAAAGGCAGTTAGGAAATGAATTTTGTCAGTGTAGCAGTGTTGGGGTTTGTATGTGTCCACTGAACAATTGTGTCTTGTTTCTCAGTAGGATGTGGTGACTTTTCATACTTTGATCACACATTCTCTTTCTGGTCGCGAGACCAACTGTATCCCCATAGAACATATTCAGAAATCAAGTGCGGTTTGTCTGACTTAAGATGTGTCCGAACTGTGACCGAATAAGTTGTTCATGAATCTCTGAAATAAAATACTCTGCTGGCAGTGGAGGCTGTTTGTAATTCCTTAGTGCATTAGTAGCAGTCATGTAGTTGTCTTGCCTTCCCAGTGCGGGTGCAGAAGAAAAACTTGTTTCCGTCAAAACTTGTCTCTGTTGTAACTCTGAACAGTGTGTTTATGGTCTGTGTTGTATTTTCCCATTTTAGGACTTCTTATGTCCTGCGGAGCAGTTTTCTAATGTTCATTCAAAGACAGCAGCGTGAAGATTGACAGAACCGCGCTTCCTTAGGCAGCAGAATTTATCTCTGGTCTGTGTTATGTTGGGCAAACTTGGTGCTACTTAGTCTTTAGTTAAATTTGGAGGGATTGGTTCTTGCCTCTGTAAAATCTTCAAGAATTTTTTCACCTCTAAGTTGGTTATAATTTAAAACAGGGGGGAAAAAAAGGCATTTTCTGTAGCATGCTAATTCTGTTGAGGTAGCACAGAGACGGAGGTTCAGATTGTTTTAGAGGTCCTTACTGCAAGAAGCGAGTGGGTGCTTTTGGGGTAAAAATCACTTCTGAGTTAAAAAGGCAGATAGTAATTAAGTAATTCACAGCTCGCATGTTCTAGCTTGCTGTAATGTGAAGGCTGCTTCCTTGGGGAGAGGAGGGAACAAGATGAAATAAAGGCACAGTCTCTGCTTTTTTCGTTACTGAAGTTGCAGGACTCGGTTAGAAATAATTTTTCCCAATACTTCTTCCCTAACAGAGGATAAAACGAAAATAATTTTTCAGCAAGTGTAATGCAGCTGCAGGCAGAAATGGTCTCTAGCCCAGGGATGTCATGCAGCGTCCTGGCTGCCCTGTGCTCGTGCCACCTTTGAAGGAGGTGTACGTCATGCAGGACTTGAGCTGGCCTTGCTGCTGTCAGCTGAAGATGAACGTTGTCTTGGCTCTGCTACTTGAATCTGGTATTGAAAGTGCTGTGTAGGAGTACAGCTGAATAAAATTCAAATACCGTAGGGTATATCTGCAGTTGCCTTCTGCTCATTTGGTGGTTCTACTAGGTGTAGCTTGGCCGTACTTCTTCCATGTGTGACCTAAGTGACAGCAAGGCTTTTTTTGTTGGTGTAACTTCTCAGGTTTTGGCTCCTTTGTACTGGTGAAGGAGTCATTACGCTGCAGGAGATGTCGCTGTGATATTCAAAGGGAGGCATAAACCCATAGTTGTGGTTTTGACAGTTGAGTTGGTCAACAGAAGCATCTTCTCAGTTGGGAGAAAAGCAGGGTATGTTTTGTCCTGACTTTTGATGAGGATGTGGTCTGTATTGTTGTGTGATGAAGTCAGACTGACAGCACAGAATACCGCTTAGGAAGCTTATGGCAGTAGAGGGGTGAATTTATATTCCCCGTGTTGATTTGAGACTCTGCAGGAGAAGCAAC
>BOSO01018053.1:0-53290 GCA_018403395.1 Gorsachius goisagi | reverse complement strand
CATTGGGAGATGGGAGGTTTACTCCTGAGGGTAACAGTGACTTGCTGTGATGTAATAAAAGTTATTTAATCCTTTTTTCTGTTCCCATTATTTCTCTTGTCCTGTGATCTGATGAATGTATATATATTGTTATCTGCGTTTGGGGATGAAAATATGTGGACAAACATGGATCACTTGGCTTCTGTAAATTGTTGAAGCACAATACTGTTGACTGAGTAGCTCGTCTGCATGTCAGCAGCTTCAGGGAGTGGAGGCCCTCCTGTTGGGGGTATAGTCTTCTGTTTGGAGGTTCTGTGGTACAAATGAGCCTGTGAGCTGCTCTCTGTTTTGGGGCTGAATTTGGCTCTAAGGTCAGAGTTAGGAAACTCACAGAAACAAGTCATTTGACAGGAGTTAGGGAGCAGGAGGGAACTCGGGGTTGGGAATTGGAGCTGATCTGCCATGGCCGTAGTCACTTGTAGGTGCAGGGAGGAATGAAGCCAAGCTGACCAGGCTGGTGGTTGAAAGCTGTGCTGACCGGGAAATGCTTTCTGGTGGATTTAGCGTAGCAGATCTGAAGCATCTCTTCGTGATGACTGGGTAAGTTGGTGGTTTCCCTCTTAGCCTTACAGATGGAGCACGCTTGGTCAGTGAAAATTCACGGTGTAGCAGTGTTAGCGGAGGCTTTCCTGTCGGAAATGTATTGTGAATGGACATACCATTTTGGTGTTTTATATCATATGTATTGAGGGATCGGAGGGTGGTCTTGCCTGTGATTGCCATGAATAGCTATAAATGCCTGTCCTCTTTTTCTTCTGAATCTGCACAGTTTGCTAAGTTTGGCAGCTGCCTTGGCATGGACTGCCGAGAAGCTGCCTTGGGTCATCTGAGGCCTGGCCTCATGGCAAGAAATAAGTGTGTGTTCAAATCCGAGAGAACTGCTCTTGTATTGACAGACTTCATCTATGTTCTTAGAAAATCTGGGTGAAGGCGAGGCCCCACGGCACTGTTTCGGCGCACAGCTTTATTGCTGGTAGCTTCGTCTGCGTAGAAGTTAACGATGTGGTGTTTCCATTGTTCAGCCGTGCTGATCTACAGTCCTTAGAATAACAACTCGTTTCAGCTGGAAATGGATGGGTGTGCACAGTTCTGAACCGAAACGTCAACAAAGTGCATGGGGCCAGTGAAATGGAAAAGGTGAAAGATAGTCCAGAAAAAGCGCTCGTGGGAAGTTGGGCCACCTTTAGTTGTGCTAAGCTGCTCTAAAGTCCCTTCTCAAAGGATTACTTAAGGGTCTTGATCTGTTACAACAAAGCCTGAGAGTGACAGAGACGTGGCTGCTTACTGAGCTGCGAGAAGAAAGCTCAAGATCCTTCTCCTTGAAGACTCGGCAGGCAACAAACATGGAGACAAAGCCCCCTGAAGTTCACCAGTGATAAAGATAATAAATTATCATTGGGATTTCAAGCTTGTCGAGATAGCAGAATTGTAACAATGCATTTGTGCTTCTAACAGCTTAGGGTTGTTATTTCTGTTCTGAAGTTTTCACTTTTTCCTTAGGTGTCATGTAAAAGGAGGATGCTTCCTTCAAGGTTCTAAGTCAGTTGACGTGGATCTGTCACTGTAGCAAGGTGCTTTGTTGTGGGCTTGGAAAAGCTTGTATCGAGGCCGCATCTATTAAATCTATCCTTGGAGCATATAGTCAAGGGAAAAGGTGAGTCCAGTGGAAAAGGAACGTGACCAACTGTTAGAGAAGGATTTTCTCTTTCTTGTGAGCTCACCTTCCTTAAACGAGGCTTAAGAGAATAATTAGTCCCTTGAAAGTAGGGCAGTGAGGAATAGGATGTAACAGTGCACGGCAGGACTGCTTAGTCCTCCTTCAGCAGTGCACACGTTGTTCAGAGATGCTGGCGTTACTGTGAATCGAGGTGCTCTTCAGGTCAGTGTCCAAAATCTGTTTAGAGCAGAGTCAAGCTCAATGTACTTACCAGTATTTACATATTGAATGGCAAAACTGGAAGAAGTTTCATACAGCCAGGTTGTTCTGTACTCCGTATGTTCTCTGTGTTCTTCAGTTCTTACTGCTAGATCCATCGAAGCTGGCCATGTCACGATTAGGGGTCACTCTGAGCCTGTGGTGACGGTCCTCTGGATGTGCTTTAAGTGCCAGCTTATCGGGAGAAGTTTAGAGTCTTCGAGGCATCCTTCAGCTGGAGGAGAAGTGGGAAAACTCTGAAACATGGTTTAAATAGCTCAGAAGGCTTGTTTTAAGGAGCCTGCGATACAGCCTGGGTGGTGAGAGGCAGCATAAGCCCTCTAAGCTTTTTACAGCTGTAAGGAGGAGGCTCTGGTTTGTGTGGCCCTATAAGTAACTTGTTAAGTAGCTTGAGCGATGCTTACCTCAGATACTTGAGAGAGAGTCTTAGGGGGCTGCAGTTGTTCAAGTGTGACACTGGCGGATTTTGGCGACGAGGGGACAGGGTGATTCTGGGAAGCTCAGTTGCGCCATCTCTTCTTTTCGTGGTTGTTCCGTGCTCCCTTCATTGTGTGTCTCCGACAGATAGTCTTCTATCATTCGGAAAGACGTGACAGGTTACTTGGCAAGGGCAGCAAAAATTGCCTGAGTAGCACCAGGCTGTCCTGTCCAGGATCCCTGGGTTTTCAAGGGCTCTTCTGCAGGGAGTGGATTCCATTTTGGTTTAGCGACGGTATGGGAACAACCTTTGTATAGGTGTTACCCTAGAGGCATGGAGTCTATTTGTCAGTGGCTCTGATGTAGACCACCCCATCTCGGGGCTGGTGCGGCGGCAGCCGCAGTCAGAGTTACTCGAACCCTGTCGCAGCTTTGCTTCTAGGGTCAGTTCTTTCCGAGCCCACTCCGAAAGAGATTCACGTTCAGCTTTTTCTGTGGGGCTTGGGAGACTGCAGGTGCATACCTGTGTTCACATGGGTGGAGTGGGAATGGGTCAGCTTTTTTATTGTCAGAAAAGTGTTGTCTGAAGCCGAGCTTTCACAAACATGATGGCAGGCGGTTTTAGAGTGTTGCGATGATTTCTTTTTGCTGATATTTCTATCCTGTTATTCATATCACAGACATAAACTTGTATTCCCCCTCCCTCCCCGCCCCCCAAATGTGAAATTGAGGCAGGGACCTTAGAAAGATAATGAGTTGAGGTGTTGTTATTTTCACATTGGCGTGAAATTTTCCTCGCACGAACAATTGCGGCTGAATACCAGTTAATGCATAAATTTGCTTAATGTGGAAGTATGCCAAGTGTTTGGAATGAAGATTTGAAATGGGAAAAGAATATTAAACTGAAGGTCTTTTTCCTGGTAGTTTCACAAGGTTCTTGTAGCTGTAGGTTTTCAGCCTGCCTGCCTCTATTTTTGTTGTTGTTTGTAATGCTGGGGATACAGGCTACAGAGGAGAGGAGGGGATTTTCATGTGAATACATCAGCACCTGTCTCGTCATCAGGAACACACTGCAGTAATAATGCAGGTGTCCCTGCAGCAGAAACTCTGTTGGTGCCAGTCATGAGGACGGTGTTATGCCATTTCAGCAGCATGGGCTGTTACTCCTCTCACTGTTCTCCCTCCCTGCTTTTTATTTTATTTTAAATTTTTTTTTTTAGCAGCAGCAAGAGAAATGGAGTGTGTAGTCGATGGAATAAAATGAAAGACGACACTGTTGAGACGTTCCAGCTGCCGGACTTCAGATTTCTGCTGAACAAGGCATTTAGGTTTGGGGAGGGTCATCGCATGGTCGAAAGACAACGGATCTAATTATGTATCCCAGATAACTGGAAGCAATCATCTTCGCTGTGCAGGGAAGAAAATGCTGCTGTAGGACTCGGTGTCTGCGGTGACACTGCTGCTGTAGTAGCTGGGTAGAGCAAGGCAGAATCGCACAGCTTGCTCCTGTTTCAAAATAGATTTGGAAAAAACCCACAAAAACTGCGAGGCTGAACTTGAGTAGGCAAAATAGTCTGCTTGACTTGGCTTCGGCGTACGCTTTCCCTTTCAGTACCCGGGAAGCTATCTTTATCTAAAGAAAATGGTGTCTGTGTAAATATCCAGTAAGCCATCCCTTTCACTTCGGAGCTAATTAGGTGGTCATGATTTTCTGTGTTGTCCCTCCAAAAGTGGCAAGCAGTGCCAGAGGCTTGTCTTCAGTCAAGTTTTGAATGGAATTTTTAATAGACATTAATAATGCTGTGAAGATCTACATCTTAAAATGGCTTGAAACCTATTTTAACTGAGTGGTAATTTGACCGAAAACACGTAGCCTTAGGTGAAAAGGCAGAATCATATGCTTCGCCTTAATATTTAGTTTGATAAAGTCAAAATCTATTCCCCCTGTTCTATTTCAAGAATGTGTGTAAGTTGATTGCTTTGCCTTGATGTTTCAGATCAGGGGATTTTTTTTCCAGTAAGCTGACTTGGAACTGGGATGGGTTACTGTGTTTTGAAAGTGTTAGAGGCAATATTCTGAGGGCCAGAAGGTAGCAGGGTAATGGAGAGCAGGCACAAAGTTCTTGCTTTACTATGGGACACGTGAAAGGGCTGAGAAATTTCCTACTCCTTCTTAGGTGGAGCTGACCTGTGACGGAGACGAACGAAGGACGCAACGCGTGCGCGTTGTATGGGCATCATGAAGTACCTATGGAATAAAGAGCATTTTGTCTAAGACTCCAAAAGATTTCTAGACGCATAGAATTGAAAGCTGCCTATGAAGACTTCGATAGCCCAATAAGGTTAAAACCACTATGGAATTATGCATCGTAACTTGCTGAGTTTTTGGGTTGCCTATTTGTGCGTTTAGGTCTTGGATGCCTCAGTGAAAAATCGATGCTTGAAATTCTTGGCCCGGTTTGCCGCGTTCCAAATATCTCTTTGCTTTGTTGTCCTTCACTCTTACCTCACGAGTCCCTTGACGTGTGTTGAATGTTCAGATCTAAGATACTAAGAATACCTAGCAGTGTTGTGCTAAGAAAACTTAACTAGTTATTGGTCAGAGCTGGACTTCGTTCTAGCATTGGGAATGTTGTTTTATTTCCCGCTGTATATTCCAGTAAGGTATTGCAAGGTAATAGTATAAAAGCGGCTATTTCTGCTTAAAACAGACACATAGGGTGTATTAATGAAGCAAACGGTGGAAAATATTTTCAAGAAATGCTTGTGTAAGTTGTATGAAAGATGGAGGGGTTTTTTTTTTTTCTTTTTTGGTGCAGTGTCTTGCAATAACTTGGAACAATTTCACAGTAATGCCCAAGGCTGTGGGAAGT
This sequence comes from Gorsachius goisagi, assembly GCA_018403395.1. Taxonomy (NCBI): domain Eukaryota; kingdom Metazoa; phylum Chordata; class Aves; order Pelecaniformes; family Ardeidae; genus Gorsachius; species Gorsachius goisagi. The sequence goes on along the minus strand of BOSO01018053.1, from coordinate 48,025 downwards.
GATCAGCAGATGCTCAGTGGAACTGATCAGCAGTGAAAAAGTACTCAGGGACCGTGTTTCATACAAGAACAGGCAGTAGAAAATCCTGCCAGGGGTCCTGATCCCAGGCTCCAGGGGAGCTTAGAGGCTTGCCTGTGGTCTGCGAGAAGAGGTTTGTCTGTGCGCTAGCCTGGTGTCCCCTTCCTGCCTGTCCAGTCCTGCACATTCAGTAAAATTCCTTAGTAAATATCATACTGTCTTGAAAAAACTTCAGCTGCTCTCCAAAATGTTGGAGCTGGGAAAAATGAACGGTTTGCGGTGCTTGCAAATGGGCAGTAAGTCCTTCTGAACCTCGGTTGGTTACGCTCGATTTGAGGTGGTGAAGCTTGCTATGTGGCAATAGCCACTAGCTGTTGCTCGTACGGGAGATTCTTCAGAAGGGCTTCTTATTAAGCCTTGATCCTCGTAGGATCCATTGGTACCCTCTGAGTATCAAACGCCAAAAGACCCAAGTGCCAAGGTAAAAATTCAGCAGATTCGAAAATTGTAATGGGTGCCTAATATGAGGCAAAAGTCGTGGGATTCATCTGACAAAAACTGAGAAACATATCTGCTGTTGGCTTGTAAGGCTAGAAAATCGGGGCCAGCCCCGAGAATAAGGAAAAAAGTGCAGAGAAAAGATTTTATTTCTCAGGAAAGGGGTTTTTTGGACCTTTCAAAACATTTGCCTAGGCTAGTGTGGTTCATCCAAGTCGGGTTTCAGGTGCTGTTGGTTTTGGAGCTTAAAAACACTGTGGCGTAAAACCATTTTATCCTATCTTGTTAACGAGTGCGACTTGCTATTTCAGAGATCTGTTGTTTGCAGCCTAACTCCTAGACACTTAAAACGGATTTCACTCTTCTCTGGGTACATTAAGATCTGTTTACTGCTTCTTTGAGATGACTTCATGTAAAGCTTCAAGATAGAGAAATACTATATTGCCTGTTATTATAAGCAATGGCTAAAACACAGGCAGGGGCTCACGTTGCTTCCAGGAAGACGTCACTAGATGTTTGGCCGAGGGTGCTGTTGAGGTGGTTCTATGTGAGCGTTTGGGCTGGGTTAATGGCACTCCCTGCCTAAATGGTACCATACAATTTAGCAACTGTTTGCTGCCCTCCATCTGGGCGCGTCGGCTTTCAGATGGCATGTGTTCTGGTAATACTATGTTAATTTTTATAATTTAAATGCAATCTAGGGTCTGGAATGTTTACTCGGTGTTAATTTCTGACTAAATGCCAGGGAGTGGTAGCACATGAATAGTGTGTGCTTGGGGGATGGCCTTAAAGAGAAGGACTAGGGAATGAAACCGGATAAATGTACTCTTGGGCTCTTGAAATCAGGCAGGGAGAACCTAAGATTAGGAGAAAATTGGTTTTTAGAGCCTTTTCTTAATGCCTCTGGGTTGTCCTTATAGCACAGCTGTGATGGAGGAAAAACTGTAAAACAGTGATAAACAAATGCTGGAGATGCTCTGTAGATTCATCACCAGAGCTATTCCAGCAGCGATGTCCTGATTAGATGGATGAATAATGGGCTTTTGTCCTTCTGCAGGACGGGCTTTAGTAGGTGGTGGATGCTGGAAAGGGTTTTCTGCCATTGTTCCTAAATGAAATTTTAAACGGTTGCTTTTACTGTTCTCTACCATTGATGAAGTTCAGCTGATCACAAAGCTCTCTGATAATGCTTTGTGGGCGACTGCATTGATGTAAAGGTAAGTATTACCAGGCGTTAGATATGCCTGAAAAGAGGGAGCTGAGACACTAAACCAAGTAACATTTTAAAGGTACTGAAGTCACGGGCGTAACGAAAAGGCTTAGCTTTGCTCTTGGGTTCTTCCATTGCGCAGCGTCAGACAAGATGATAACTTCTCGGTGAAGTTGTGCAGCATCATCAGGGTTGAAATGTGCGGCGCTCTGATGCATAGTCCTGGTTTGTTGTTTTTTTTTAATGTGCATGAAGAGGTCTTATAAATGCCAGTCGCCAATATGTGGCAAGTACTTCTGCTGAGAGTCAGGTTAGAGGTGCTTTCATTTTAGGCTTGTAATGTTAATTTAAGTATTGCATACCAGTTTTGGTAGTGAAGTGACTTGCCTAGCCTGAGACCTTAGGGGGTGATGTTCTAGAGGAGTTGTTTGGTGTTGAGATTTCTCTCTCGTACGTGTAGAAGATATGAAGTGACAGTTGCTTGGAGGTGGAATGTATCTTCCCTCCCTGCCTAGCTTGACATAAAATTAGGAAGACATTAATCTTCAGTCTTATAAATAGCAAAATTGAAATCAATAGGTGAGTGACTCCTCTTCAAATCCTTGATGGATGAGTGGTTTTGGGTGGGGTTGGTTTGCTTGCTTATTTTTGTTCTGTTTGTGTGAGGGAAGCTATGGGAGGAAGTTTATTGTTTGACCTTAGTTTACATCTGTGTGAGACCACGTGGAGGCATTTGTGTGGATTTGGAAGATGCTGGCACGGGGACGTGGGGGGGGTGGTTTACGTCAGTGTGTTCACAGCGGGACCTGTGCTGATGGCAGTTCTATATGCGTATGGTGAGAGTTAGATGAACTCTGAGTTAGCATCAAGGGAATTAGCTCTGTAGTTGATCTAGCATCACAGAGTGGCAAGAGCCGTGCCAGTTAGAGCTAAGTAACTCAGTTGTGCTTTTTTCTTTTTCAGCTCTAACGTGGCATTTATTAAATTGTATGTGCAGCATCTGGTATTTGGCAGGCAAAACATAAAATTAGTGACATCTTGCAGGGCTGTCTTGCAGGCGTATAGACCTGAGTCCTGGTGAATCAACTTTTACATGGTTAAAAAGTCTGTATGTCCATGTACCAGGTGGCAAAACAGTACTAAAAATGCAGAGGCGCTGTTCTTCACAGAAGAAAAGATACAGCCCTGCTTATAGAATAGTTTTTGTAGGAAGTTACACCTCCTGATTCTGGTTATCCCCCGATGTTATGTTTCCTGCTTGATGGGGAAAAGAAAAGGAGCAACCAGATCATCCCGAGGTTGGAGGAGGAAAGAACGGCTGAGGTTCTGAGCCTGTACTTTAGAAAAGAGAGGGAACAAAATGCGTAGGTCGGTCCGTGTGAGCGCAGCCCTGCGAGGGAGCCTGGGAGCGCGCACCGGCAGAGGGACCAGAGAGGTCACCGAGGGAGAGGATGGGCGTGCAGAACCCCATGTGATGTTGTTGCAAAGCTTTGCTAAGCAGGGAAGAACTGGTCTTTCTAATAAGAGGTGATAAAAGCACATAGCGTTGAAAACTTAATTTCAGTCTAGTATTACTACAATGTGGAAAATTTAGAATGACCTTTTTTTTTTTTTTTTGCCTAGAAACATGGGACTCGGAACATATGCTAAGGTAGTTGTAGCATGACATTTTCTTGAGCTTTGGATTTATATGCCTCTTAACACCATGCTTTTCTAAGCCATTTTCAAATTTTACTTTACAGTTATATTCAGTGCATGAAAATCATAGGCTGTTGTGTTGGAGAGTAGTCGGAACTTGGTGATTTTTGTTCTCCTGGCATCCTGTTGGATTGTAGAAGCATCAAACACACACTAGAAGTGATTACGGGCCAAGTGAACTTGGGCAAGTACAGAACGTGAGATTGTTTTTGCAGGATGAGAGAGGAGGAGACGTCTTGTAAAAGGCCTTCTGCTGGGGACCGTCTGAACAATTGGGTTATGTCAGGGTATTGTTTGGTCAGGGCAATACTGAGTGAGAACCCAGATTAAACCTTCTGATATGTAAGGTGGAGCATTTGTGTCCTATTCTACACGTTTTTTTAGTTTAGGGAAATAAAATACATCTGAAGAGGGTTAAAGGAAATGTCTGTTTACTTGGCCCTGTAAATGGAAATGCATTGTCTTTAGTTGGTAGCTTCTGTAGAGAAGGCAGTATTTGCTGAGAAACGAAAACGGAATTTTCACTACTACCAAAAAGCAGTTTTCTTCACCACCGTTAGACACTGTGTCTATCACCCTCTAGGGTGTTCTGCGTCGTGTTGAACCGGCTGAAAAGACAGGACTTGTGCGTCTGACGAAACTCTTTAAGCTGAAAGGCAATGGTGAGACTACAGAAGAGTGTAACTGGAGGCCTGGTGAAAAGTTCCGCCAGCCACAAGCTGAAGATGCATCTCTTCTGCTTTAGAAAAGGAAACCCAGCTATATTGAATGCCATAAAATAGTCTAAAATTTTAACTTAAGTTAATTTCTTGAGTTGTTGTTCTGAAGGGGTTTAAATGACAGCGCGTAATGTAAACACTTTCAGAACTTTATTGCAAGAGGAGTTTTCTCTTGATAACTTGTGGTTGTCTTGGTGTTTTACTGTTTGTAGGTGGATTGCTTTTTCTCCCTATTCTCCTTGTGTTAGACTTATTTTAATTATAGCACGCTCGTATTCTTAGTTGGAAGGAAAATAGGAAGGTTTTTCCATTGGAAACTTAAACTGCAGAAGAGGCTTAATTCGAGGGGAGAGGATGTGAGTGGGGGAGAGACGTTTTCCTATTTTGACTTCTTGCTTAGCAAATATTTCATAATGTTAGGAAGAACCGCGACCAGCTGTTAAATATCTCACTCAGATGAGCATTTTCAGTTAGTGTAAGTAGTAGGGATTTTGCTGCATGAGTTGGGTGAGCCAAGAATCCTTCCGACTGCTCAGTAGTTGGCCTTTCCAGCGGTGAACTCTGCCGCTTGGCTCCTGAACAGGCGAGTAGTTCCTTTCTCTTGCTGCAGCAGGCTTAGTCCTCTGGAAGAAGACAAATGGCAAGGCCTCAGATGAACAAAACCCACCCTAAAAACGGCGTTGGAGATGCATGGAGCAGAGCTGGCGGTGACAGACTCTGGCGAGGCAGGAGCGAACTGTTCCTTAGAACTGGGGAGGAAACTAGGAGTTGCCTTTCACGTTTTGCCAAACTGGAAAGCCGTAGCCTGTGTGAGTATGGCTTGGAAAAAGCAGCGCTGAGGAGCAACGTGCGATACTGCAGGACTGTCCTGTTGTCGGCAGTTGATGTTAGAGCCGCTTTCGTCGGAAGTTGGAAGTCATCCCCTTCAGCGTGCTGTGTTCCCAGGTTTGAAGGAAGAGGGCGACGAGGCTTCTAAGGAGTGGAAGGAGGCTTCAAAGATGCCCTTGAGATGTCTTCTTGTGCATTGCCACAGCTGCCCGACAGGAGATTTTGTTTCTCTGTGGTATTGTTGAAGTGATAAATTAAATTCATTTTAAAAGTAGTTCTCAGCCCACCTTCCTAGACAAACGAGGTGTTTAGGTTCAGGGTCTGTGCTGGTGCCGTACCCTGGCGAGGTTTGAGCTGGAGGCAGGCTGCAGAGGGAGAAGTTGTTGTGTGGGTTCTTCACTTGTGACAAGAGGATAGATGGGAGGATGGAGGGAGACCTTTCAGGACTCCTGCGATGAATTGGTCACTATTCTGGTTTATCTGCCCCCAGAGATTCTTGGGGCACATATCGGCAGGAATTTGAACTTGTGATGCTCATGAGACTGCTTTTAAACCTTGGAGAGACATGTGAATCGTAAGAATAAAATAAATCATATTTCTGTCTTGATGAGCTGTATTCCATGTGGAAGCAGATTGCTGCTGTACTACAGACAGAAGCTGCTTTTCTCCAAAGATGTTTAAAGTTTTAAATTCCGGTGTAGGGGTGGCTGGCATGTGTGGTCTGTTTGTCGGGCAGACGTGCCTTTAGAGTGATTTTTTTTTTTTTTTTTTTTTTAGGTTGGGATTGGGTTTTATTGTTTGATTTCTTCAATTTTTTTGAAGGTATGGATTTCTGAGGCTGTTGAGCTTTGGGGGGGGGGGTGGGTGGGTGTTGTGTTTAAACTTAATCTAATAAATGGTTCAATGGCTAGTTCATGGGCTTGGGGGTGTGTGTGTAGAACTCAGAGGAGTGTCTTCTCTAAGCTACTTGACCCAGTCCTCCTTTAACAGAGCAGTAAAACACACATGGATACTAGGGGCTTTCCTCTTTAATATATTGGTCTCATCCTTGATTTCTGTGTGTATTACAACCAAAACAATTTAGATGACTTGGCATCCGTTTTCTGGAAGAGGCAAATGTAATGGGTTGCATATTCTGTAGGTAATGTTTTCAATAAATCTTCTCTTGAGCAAGATTCTGTGAAACCCTTGTATGTTGCGTTTGAGTTGGTTATACCTGGAATGTGTTGCTGGTCCTTTTATTTTTTTTTTAAAATGTTGGATTAGCAGACATCAGGCTTCAAAGAAGCGAGATAGCTGAGAGAATTTTTTTTTTCGCAAGTCGGAAGACAACCGTCAATGCGAAAATTGTGATGACTTAGTTTTTCTGGTTTTGTGTGCTAGTAGAGCTTAATGCCATTTGAGAGTAGGTTGTTTCTTTGAAAGATGACTGGGATGTGTGAAATACAGTAAGTCTGTCATTGTTACCGTATCTTTCACGCTTTCTGGAGGAAAAAAAACCGCAAAGCAACAGCTTGTGTGGAAACTCATGGCAGCTACTACCTTTAGGCCTTCTGGAGTGATACCTATTCTTTCACTTTTCCCTTCCTCTGTGTTAAGTTGGACTTGAAAACTGCGGTGTGCAGCGTGGAGATGCGAAGTCAGTCTTAAACTGTTCTGGTCTATCGTGCGGCTTTAGTCAGAGAGCAAATGGAGATGATGATACGTACAGTCCCGGCATGTAAAAATCTCTTTACTTCCATTGATAAAATAATAACCCTTTTGAATCGACTGAGGATAGTTTGGCTAACAAAGTACTTAAAAAGCAAATGCTTAAATGGTAACAGCAACTGCGGGGTTTTGTGCTCTAAGTATGTTTTGGTCAGTGACATCATTCTTAAACGGGATCTGTCTTTTTTTCAGGTGGAATCGTTTATCTTGGATCAAGATGATCTGGAAAACCCAATGTTGGAAACAGCTTCTAAACTGCTTTTGTCAAGTACTGCTGATGGTGCTGACTTGAGAACAGTAGATCCAGAAACCCAGGCAAGATTAGAAGCTTTACTTGAAGCTGCAGGTAAGTATTTGTGCCCCATACAGGTTTAACCCGAAAGCCCTTACACATGAGACCGTACTGGAACTGCTTGCATAAGTCTAATCCATATGAGCACGATACAAATGCAGAATGTAAGGCAGTGTGAACTTGGCAAGGTTGTGCAAGCCACTGAAGAGAAAGAAGTTCATTAAAGCATTTGATTTTGGAAAATCAGAGTTTCATGTGAAGGTCGTGCTTCTAATCAGATACCTCCAATGTTGGATTTCTAAAAGCCTGAGTAAAAATTGACACCCGACCTTGGCTTGCAGCCTGATATCAAAACCTAAATTGCTCAATGAAGCTTTGTTTTGTAACAATTACTGCATGAAAAGCTTTACTAGTTGCTTATACTAAGTAGTTGTCAATAGCTGAAAAATAATGCCTTCTGTGGATTAGAGGGTTTCGTTCATGCGCATCACATCTGAGCGCAGCTTTTAAATTAGCCTTGAAAAGACTAAATCCTCTCATTTTGGAAGCCATAGTTCATTATGCTTGGAATGTTTCTGCCAACAGATCTCATAGGCTCAATTTCAACTTCTCTGTTTTCTCCTTTTCTGGCACGCGTACCAATGTGTTGTAAATTGGAATGAAAGGAATAGGTAAGCTGTCTACAGCTGATGGTAAAGCATTTGCAGATCCTGAGGTGCTTCGCAGACTGACGTCTTCGGTCAGTTGCGCGTTGGATGAAGCTGCCGCTGCACTTACCCGGATGAGAGCAGAAAGCACAGCAAATGCAGGGCAGACGGACAAGTAAGCCACATTTTGTACTGGATTTTACTGGGTGTTCACTACTTTTTAGAAGCAGCTCCTCTTGTATCGCTTCTGATTACGTGACGTTACAACTTACTCGAGTGGAATTAGTGTCATGTTATCACTTGTGACTCTCCCGTTAAGTGTTCTTTGACTGTCACGTCTTGTAGTGGGGAGTGAAACAATTAATGCTGCTTAGAATTCAGAAATCACGCTCCAAGTAATTTACCTTGACCAACTACAGAAACCGAGTTTTTAAACTCGTAAGTAGTATGGGCTTTAGAACAGAACTGAAAAATAGAAAATCCTGAAATGGGTCACGCCGTGACAGCATGAAACTAGCGTTGGGATCCAAAAAACCCCCAGTCTGTTGTTTCATAGAACCTCGGGGGGCCTTTTTTATTGAGGAAGGAAAACGGTCTTGAGGGACCGGCGCTGTCACGGCGCTCAGCGTCGGGTAGGACCTTGGACAGAGCCGGGGCCAGCGCGTCGCTGCTTTTTAACTGGACTCTCTGGCTTTGTGGGGTTTTTGCCTTTCTGGGATGTTCGCGAGGGAAAGACAGAGAAGGTTCCCTTCTAGGGGGTCGGTAAGCTTCAATACAACAGAAAGAGTGTTCGCAGGAACAACCAAGTGCTGCTGTGCTAGGTGGCAGTTTGTTCCCCTCTATGCTGAGTAACTCCAAACCAACATTTGGTGTGTTGATCAGGACGTGTGAGGAAGAGCAGAATAATAAGGGGTTACGTCCGCTTCTGTTCTGTGTGCGTCCCTCCTTGCCCTCGGCTACCTCTGTTCTTGTGAGCGGTGGCTGTTGGCAAAGTTGAGACCGGGACAGAGGATGTGGGAAATAAACTGGTTGTGGTTTAACCCTGGTTGGCAGCTAAGCCCCGTGCAGCCGCTCGCTCGCTCCTTCTCCCCTGGTGGGATGGGGGAGAGAATCAGAAGAGTAAAAGAGAGAAAAAGCATGGGGTGAGATCAAGGCCCTTTAACAGGGAAAGCAAAAGCTGTGCGTGCATGCAAAGCAAACCAAGGAATTCATTCCCTCCTTTCCGTGGGTAGGCGGATGTTCAGCCATCCCCAGGACAGCCGGGCTCCATCACATGTAATGGTGACTTGGGAAGACAAACGCCATCACTCTGAACGTCTCCCCCCTTCCTTCCTCTTCTCCCAGCTTTATATGCTGAGCACGATGCCATATGGTCTGGAACTCCCCGCTTTGGGCAGTTTGGGTCTGCTGTCCGGCTGTGTCCCCTCCCGGCTTCTTGTGCACCTGGCAGAGCATGGGAAGCTGAAAAAGTCCTTGACTAATGTAAATACAACTTAGGGACAACTAAACCATCAGTATGTTATCAACATTCTTCTCCTCCTAAATCCCAAACACAGCGGTGTGCCAGCTGCTAGGAAGAAAATGAGCTCCGTCCCAGCCGAAACCAGGACAAAACCTAAGTGTGGGAAATGCAGTCAACAGATATATTTGAGAAATAATTCTCCATGTATCAACACGATGTCTGATGGCACAAATTAAATAGGAATCCTGGGTAAAATATACAGGTGTAAGTTAGTCCTTGCTACAGGAACACCCACTTTTACGTCTTGAGTATCTTAAGAATTGCTCATATTTGTGTTATGGCTTGCCAAGGTTTACTGTTGACTACCTTATTTTTCCATTCCCTTTTGAGTTAGTTTTGTGTTGATGGGACTTCCTTTATGGAGACAACATGAAAGGGCAGTGGGTGGGGTGAGACCAGTAGTCTTGGATTTATTATTATTGATCCAATTATTTGGAGCAGAAGAGAGGAATATGTCAGACTTGAATTTTGTTCTCACAAAGCAATACCTGTTTTGAAATGAAGGCAGTGCAGACAGAAGATGGAATTGGAGGGTTTGAAAGGGTGTCTCCAGTAGACCCTTTTTTGACCAAAACAGAGTCGGGTAGAAGATGGAAGTGAAGAAACCATGGAGTGATGCAGGAACCACGAGTCCTCTGGCTTAGGGCTTTATCGAACCAGGAGAATTCTACACTTCTGTGCTTGGCTGAGTTGGGGCCACAGCTGAAACATCAGATTGCCTTATAGAATTGTGGGCTTTTCAGCACAGGGCAGAGGGGAAGTGATTAATGTTGCTGTAGGAGGAGTGATGCAGGTCGTTTGTTTTAATTGAATTAACAGTTATGGTGCTGAACAAAAGTTCAAGTGCTGGTAAGACGGACAGGCAATTCTGGTGTCCTGTGGTCCTGGGGCAAAAGAGAACGTGAGTGCAACTCTGAGCAGTGGTTGCTGAGTTGGAAAGGAATGCTCAGGGTGATGTAATTACCGTAATATAATCAGGTCTACTATTCTTGGAACCTTACTGTGGAAACGGAGTGGGACAAAACCTCTGTTTTCAAACTGGAGCTACGAAGCAGGAATAGGCTGAGAGCGTGTATTATATTATAATGAGTAACATAAACCAAAAGTGATTTGTTTGCAGTCTTATACGATTAGTCTTCGAAAGGGAAAGTTATTACTTATTTCTCAGATTGGTAAACGATTTCCATAAAAGGTTTTCTGCTTTGCTGGACATAACAGGGTGCTGCATGTATAGTGCTGAGGCAGTAAATTGCGCCCGTGGTTATCTCTTCTCTCAACATTTTCTGCTTTGGTTGTACATAATGCAGAATTAGGTAGCCTGAGTGGCATCCTGCACACGTTTCTCTTGTAAATATCTGTTAAAAAATAGTAACAGGAGTTGCTGAGATTGTATGGGACTCAATTTTTGGAAAAGTTATGTGGAAAACCTGAAGTGTAAAAATGGCACCTCTTGAATTAACAGTTGGTGCTTTTTTAGGTTGAGTTCCCTTTTTGTTGACTGTATCCTCGTGGCGTGTTGGATTTTTACTTTACACGTAGAGTGAGCATTTGAAGCACAGTCCAGTCCGTTTTCACTTTTAAATGCTTTCTGTCTTATTAGCCGCAGCTTGGCAGAGGCTTGTTCGGAAGGAGATGTAAATGCTGTGCGGAAGTTGCTAATTGAAGGCCGAAGTGTGAACGAGCACACAGAAGAAGGGGAAAGCCTCCTTTGTCTAGCCTGCTCAGCAGGATATTATGAGCTTGCACAGGTTGGTTTCCTAGCTGTTCTTAGTATGCGTGCGTTGTACAAAAATAAGCGTTGAATTAATGTATTCCAGTCTTAGGCACCTGGAAGGCAGTGTTAAGGTAGCGGAAAACGTCAGTTAACTGGCAAATGAAGACTTACACGTAAGCTGAAGGCTGCTAAAGCATTCTTTGTGCTTTTATTCTTCTAAGTGTTTCTGACACACAACTGCGTGTTGATGGAGGTGGGGGCTTTGTGTAGCGTTTCAACCATCTTGACGCGCTGGTTTGTCGCTTGCCGGTGTTGTTGATCACCCGTCTGTTCGCAGGTTCTTCTGGCAATGCATGCTAATGTGGAGGACCGTGGTATTAAAGGAGACATAACACCTTTAATGGCTGCTGCTAATGGCGGACATGTCAAAATTGTCAAGTTGCTGCTAGCTCATGGTGCTGATGTGAACGCACAGTCATCAACAGGTAAAAAAGCGTGTTAGAGCTTGTTGAAAACTACTGAAAAGCTGCGATTTGCAGCGTGCGGGGAAACTTTGTGTGAAAATTTAAGAAGAATGGCTTTCAGCCGAGCAACGCGGAGTGCTTCCTCGTGATTTTACTATTTAGCTTTTGCATTTTTTTAATGAAGCTGTAAAATATTGGTGCGGATGCACAAAGGTGGATAAGGTCAATTAGTAACTGAAAGGTATTTGCGTAGGTAGGACTCGATGATCTTAAAGGTCTTTTCCAACCTCAACGATTCTATGATTCTATGATTTGTGGTCACATAGTATGAGCACAGTTTCTGAAGTTTCTGTGTTAACAGAAAATGATTTGGTGTCAGGTCTAGGAAACCAAGGGGAAAAAGTAAATATGAGAAGATGGCCCCCTTTTTTTTCCTCGTTCTTTTTTTCTCTCCCCTCCCCCGCATCTTTCCCATGGCAGTTTGGTAGGCATTTCTGTTGAAGTGACCAAATTGGGACATTTTCTTAGTTTGTGCAGCCTTGAAGTGGAGAGATTGTGTGTAGTCAACAGTCATTGACAAAGGGAGTACTGACCCTGCGTGATGAAGAACGCTGGCATACCAGAAGATGCCTTTTTATTTTTTTCTCTTCCCCGTGGAGTAGTTCTGAGTGGTGATACTGCTTTGGCCTTGAACTTTTTTTAAGGTATCTTTCGTAAAGGCAGATTCTTTGACTGTTCTGTTTAGACGCGTTTTTGTATTTATTCCGTGGAGGTTGTTTTCCTCTCCTTGTAAAGACTCGGAACATTTTTGAACCAACCCTTTAGAAGTGTATAAGACTTGATTTAGAAACAGAAGTTCGTTCTGCTCCTTGTTCTGAGCTTTCTTTTTTTTACAGCGCAGTATGTCCCTGCTTATTCACAGGAAAAGGGATGGGTTTTTGTGACAGAAGCTGGGATTAGCCCGGATAGAAATGGGAAGTGCATCAACGCAGTCTCCAGGCACATGGAGATCCTCAGCCTGTCAGTGCTGAGCTGCTTTGTGCAGTTATTTGGTTTTTTTTTTTCCTTACCCTGTAGTTCTTGGTCAGTAGCCTGAAAAAACCCTGTTCCGTCAGGTAGCCAGGTAAAAGCGATGGAATGGCGCATAAGCTGAAGTTCCCAGCGTAGAAATGCTGTCAAATTCTGTTTTCAACCCTTTTTTTTTTTTTTTTTCTGGCTTTAGGCAATACAGCCCTTACATACGCCTGCGCTGGAGGCTATGTAGATGTTGTGAAAGTACTGCTGGAGTCGGGCGCCAGTATCGAGGACCATAACGAGAATGGTCACACTCCCCTGATGGAAGCGGGAAGTGCCGGCCACGTGGAAGTGGCCAGAGTGCTGCTGGAAAACGGAGCAGGCATAAATACGCATTCCAACGAGTTCAAGGAGAGCGCGCTTACGCTGGCCTGTTACAAAGGTACGGTACCAAACACCATGCGGAGGTGTAACGGGCCTGGGAAAGTGCGACGGGTGTCAAAAGTCTTCTTAAACGTGTGTACGTTCAGCCTTGCTGTCCAGGCCAAAATAAATGGAAAGGCTATGAATAGATGCTTTCTGATGGTTTAATCCTGGCTGTGATGCCACGTAACGTATATGCACCATATAAAAAATGATAATCATCAGTGTGGAGTCTGTAAATACCAGGATACAAACCTTTTGTCTGAGTCGTTACGGTGCTTTAGAAGATTCTCCTTTAAACAAATTAGGAGACGAGGAACTAAAACGCTTCACCACAGAGTAAGTATGGTAAACTTCCTGCATTGTAGCGGTATTATACAAGATACCTCTGCTTAAGTACAGAAGTTATTTAGTTTTAAAGGGCTTAGCGCTTGGAAAACACAAAGAATCTAGGGCCTTGCCTTTTTAAGTGTCAGAGCTTAAGCGACGGGCGGTTCTTGCCTCCCTTTAGAGTATTAGGTGGCTAGCTTGCGTCACCCAAGCAGGGGATGGAGATGTTTAATTAAGAGGGCAAATGTGTTCACACAGCTGAGCACTTGCTGTTATAGTCACTTAGGGCATGTTTTATTAGAGCTATTAGAGTGGCTCTTGGCATCATAGAGCAATTGATGTCGGTAGCAGAGGTACTTCTGTGGCACCTCAGCAGAAGATGGGTTTAGTCTTTCATTTATGGTTCTTTTTATGTGCCTTGATAAATCTTTGCTTCGCCATTGCTGAATGCCCTCGTAAGCCATAGTAACTTTCCTTTGTTGTGGTTGTCAGAGCAAAGGCTGTGTTTGAAAGAGGGGAGTGGGACCCCAAAACATTCCCTCCATGAAATGATGTGCTTGGGCTCTGAATCCTAAAGTAGGGTTGAAAAGAAGAGATGAAAAATGAGAAGTCTGTGCTTAGTTGGTTGTTCACTGTGATATAGGGGACAAAATGAAGTAATTCAGGCTTGTATGGTTTCCACCTTATCCATATATGATTTGTCAGTCTTCTGTGCATTTCCGTGTTGTCCAAATCTCATGTTTAGGGCATAAAAATAAGCTCCTCATTTTCTCATGTTGCTTGCTTCCTGTAGTAGAATGGCATGTGGTATTTGGGACCAAGAAAGTAACTAACTTCTCCCAAATCAAGGGGGACGGGTGAAAAGCAATGTAGCCCTATCTCGAGCAGTGTCTGTACTACTGGTGGTGTTTCTAGGTGTAGTTCTAATTTTAACGTTTAGCTATGGTCATGTTGACTTATGAAATGGCAGGTTTTTTGGTTTTAGATTGTTTTTTTTCTTTTCCCCTTTGACTTGGTTGTATATGCTTGCCTGTTGCGTTGGTCATGACTGTCTAGCGAAGTTGACTGGACTGGGTGAACTGTAGCCATGAAGGAATGGAGTGGTTGAGAGCAAATAGTTTCAAAAAGCTGTTAGGTGTCCTTGTCTTGGGAGGATTCCTATAGATGGCTGAATTCCTAAGCGTATGCTTGGAAGTGTGAAGGTCCATCTGCTTTGCGTGTTTTATGGCCTGAGGGTCAGTGTGAGCTCAGGGACTGGTTGTGATGCCATTTACAGAAACAGTCTTCCTAAATCCTTAATTTCAAGCAAGTAGAGGGTAAATCCTGACCCCCAACAAAAACCCCCAACATTCTGTAGATGAAAAAAAAATGACGTATTTTTGCACAAAATAAATCACCCTGGTAAAGCTCCTGGAGCATGTGCTACTCTGCTCTAGTGTCACCTCAGGGAATGCATGTAAGGCAGATGTGATTTTGGAAACTATGTGAAGTGCATTCTATTTATGCTAACTAAGCTGCCGTGTGCATGGAATGCATAGATATGAACATGCCTTTCAAGAGTGTTTCATGGGATTTCTTTTTTTAATGTTGTACCATGGCCTTCTCTTACCTTCACTATGTATGTTAGGCCCTTTCAATGATTTATGAAATGCACTTTCTAAAGTAGTTTTTATGTGTTCTCCATTCAGGCCATCTGGAAATGGTGAGATTTCTGCTGGAAGCTGGTGCAGACCAGGAACACAAGACCGATGAAATGCATACTGCTCTCATGGAGGCTTGCATGGTAAGAGATGTATGGCTTGAGCAGCGAGGCGAGGTGTACTCTCTCTTCGCTTCCTCAAGCTGAACAAAGTGATTCCTTTGGGTCGTTTCTTCACGCAGAACCTAAGTATGCGATGTTTAGCTTCTCCTGCCTACTCGATGGCCCTTTCGCAGAAGACGTTGCGGGCGGTGGGGTGGCTGTGGAATACCTGCTTGAAAAATAGTACTGCCTAAAACAGCAAAATAGAACCTATTCCTCTTGTGGAGAAGTATTTAAGTTCTTAAGATACATCAGCTAAAACTTGTATTCACGTGAGCAATAGCAGGAGAGCTGTATTAACCATCCTTTGAATAAGTGGGTTTCTGAGTGCCCAGCTGCACTTTATTTTTTTCTGAAAGTGGCAGAAGTCAGTGAGTAAGGCCGTGCTCTTTGTCCCAGAGCAGCTTCTGTAGGCTACATCTCTCCGTGTGTTGTTACTTGTCGCTTGCTCTTTGCTTTTTGCCCTTCTGATAATCTTGGAGGCCTGGTCTGAAACGGATGGTTTTGTGCCCTCAGTTCAGAGAAATGAGTGACCTAAGGATAGCCAAAATGAAAATGAAGCGAAATGGAGCCAAATTAGGCTCTGTTTGTAGACACCCTCCCACCCCCTCCACCCCCCCCACACCCCCCCCCGCCAGTTTTCTTTGTGACCCTGGATTGCAGCAGGCTGTTGTGCAACGCTTACTGCAGGGGTTTCCTCTACTGTTTAGGATGTATAGCAGCAGCATGCTTAGGTAGGTCAGTACTTTGTTTATGCCTTATGCCGGTGTATTCCAAATCCTTCATCTGACTGTGGAACTTAAATGTAAAATCTTAGGTTTCCTTTTCACCCTCTGCTCTCAACAGATTTGTCATGGGTTGGGTTTTACATGTCAATTAGCCTTGTGTAGTATCGCGTTGTGAATCTGTGGCCATAAAGGAGTGCCGTAATCCTTATTTAGTCTTCCCTTCCCTGAAATAACTGTAATGGTTCCAAAATCAGCCAGTTAGGTCTATTCAAGGAAGCTAATGGCTTCAGGTCGGGGAATCATTAACAGAAACCCTTATGCTTCTCGAGAAGTCCTTAGAAAGGCAGGCACGCAGATAAACAGGACTTCAGCTATTGTTTGTCTCACTCCGAAATCTTAGTAGAGTAGCTATGTAAATACCATGGGCGCTGTCCTTGCGAGGAGTTCCCTGGAAGGCGGTGATAAAATTATCTTGCTGGATGTTGCAGTAGCCTGCTCCTCAGGATGGCTTCTTGACAGATCAGAAGTCTGCAGAGAAAGCTGCTGTTTAATGGAGCAAGCCTTCTTTTCCTTGCCACCCTCTCCCCCTCCTCCAACAGATTAACAAAAGTCCATGGACTCGCAGAGATCTTGAGAAACAGTTGGGGCTGATCAGTAGCAGAAGAAAACTACCTTCCCTAGAGTAGCATTGAACTCGAATATATGTTACCAAATTGTTTACATGTGGCACAGCACTTGCATACAAGCCAGTGAGACTGTTTAAACCTTGTCCTACACGGCATTCGGGAAGACTTCTGACGGAGAGCTTTTTTTATAGACAGCAGTTAACGTTGTTTTAAGGCAAATGAGTTATTGGGCAACGCAACTCGCCTTGTGGGAGCAAAAAGCAGGTTTGTCTAGTTGGCGCTTCCTCTTAACTGGAGTAGCCTAATATTCCACAGCGAGGGCCGAGTGCCGATTGCCCACGGTGGCTGGTCTTCAAAAATACACCTGGTGCGCTTGTGCAGGTTGATCAGATGACTTTGTGATCTAATAGCAGTTACGAGGCTTCTTCTAGCTTCTTGTAGAAGAGCTGAACAGCACCACCCCATCGCAAGGTTTGTTCAAGCACGGATAATATTTCCTTGTGTGGCCAAACACCGGTGGTTCCTCTCAAGGCTGCTTGGCCCGTAGAAGCAGCTTTGAAGCATACTTTTATACTGCAGTTCGCCGTGCTTGTTGTGGATCAGGGATGATCAGCGAGCTGTCTTGCCAGAGCCTGATGGTTGAGGCGCTGTCTCTGCATTTCCCTGAGGAAAGATTCTTTATGGAGTCGTGGAGTTTTTCCCTAAAATAGTATTGTCATTTCATGTAAGAGGTGAATATGTCCTAGTTAATGTCCTAGATATTTCTCTGAGAGGGAATCACGTTTTGCTCCCTGCATATCAGGAGAAAGTATAAAACGCGTACGAAAATGAAGCGTAAAAATGTCAGATGCAGTTTTGTATTTTGTCTGGAAGAGCTCTTTGCGGTTGTGGTTTCGAGCTTGGCGAGGATGGCTATGGCTGCGATTTGCTGCCTCTTATTACTTAGTTAATCTGAGATCAAGGCGTGCTTACCTTGTTCGTGAGAACCTTGAGATAGCCTCATGTTCCTGGTAAGCTGCTGTTTTTTTCTCTGCAGCCCTCCTGTGTTTTGTGTGTCAGACCTTTTCTCATTATGGTTACTCCCAAGTTTGAATAATGACAATTTCCTCCTGGACAAAACCAGCTTGGAGAGTTTGTGCTGTTGTTGGACGGCAGTGACAAGCTGGTCTCTGCTTTTGTCTAAACAAAAGCAGACTTGAATGGCAGTTGGATATGTCACTGTCAGGCCTCCAGTGTAAACATCTAGCTGAGAAGCCACTTCAAATAGCTCCCGAATTTATGGCACGCTAAAAACATGATGAAGATCATATGCTCAAACACTTCTGTTTCTGAAGGAAGAAAGCAAGGTTAGGAGCTACATTTGGTAAAGTGAGTTTCATGGCACGGTAATAGTGTCTGGAAGATCTTGCCAAGATCCTGCCAAGGGCAGGCTCTAGTTCAGGTTGGTCCTGCGAGGCGTGAGGAACCCCTGACAAATGGCCTTGTTTTGGCTTTTTTCTTGGAGGGAGAAAGCAAGTCCTGACTCTGCTATTAAATTAAGCAGTTAAATAGTTTTGCAGGAGCCAAGAGGCAAGCAATGTCATCATGCACAGCTTCTTTTTAAGAAAGGAAGGAAGCAAAATTGTTCAACTTAAATCCTGCCTCTCTTCCACCTCCTTCCCCAAAACCTGAGGGAATCTGTAGTGTAAATACTCGGAGACGCTAACAGTCTGCATGGATGGGAGAACAAACTGTCTTCCTGACATGGCTTGTTTTGACTTGGTGTCACATGTTTGCAATGTAAAGGTTTTGTAGTCCTCAGCAAGAACATCAAAACCTGTTCTTGGATCCAAGAGAAGGTTGTTTGGGGTTTTTTAGACTGAAATTGTCATAATACTCCTTTATTTATTAGAATGCTTGTGGTGGCATTATCAAATTTGTTGGCAGAAAACAAGAAGAAATACATTTGAGTGCTAACTTATTTCTTGGCATTTGTGTTCCTTAGATAATTTTGCACTTACAGTTCTGCGTCCGCAGTCTTTAAAGAGGAGTACTGGGTATTAGAGGCTTTTGGTATTGTTCTTGTGGAGGAGGCAAGCTTCTAAACCAGTGTTGAACTCCCTATCAACTGTTTGTTTGGGTTTTAGTTTTGTTTGGAATTTTTCCCCCAACTAAGCTGATCCCCAACACTTGAACTTGAGTCTGATACGAAGAAGCTGACCAGCTTCTTACATGCACAATGGGCAGGAAAGTTTGATACGTGGTTCACAATACTTCAGTTTTGAATTGAACGTACTCAGGAAACACACTTGACTTTTTTGCAGGTGCCTATTTAATAGTAGATCTTTCGCCTTTATCCAGATACTTAGAAAAAATATTTAGGAAAACTTGAAGCAAGTTTCATGATATATTTGGATTTCTTCAGTCAGTTGTTTCTGTGTCTTCTGAGGGAATTTGAGTTGGTGACTACTTAAAGCTTTGCAGAAGAGGAGCAATTTTTCTGTTTTGATGGTCTTTTGATCTTGGTTTTTTGAATTCCTAGGATGGCCATGTGGAAGTGGCGAGATTACTTCTTGACAGCGGAGCTCAGGTGAACATGCCTGCGGACTCTTTTGAGTCTCCATTGACTTTGGCAGCCTGTGGTGGGCATGTCGAGCTGGCAGCTTTGTTAATTGAACGTGGAGCCAACTTGGAAGAGGTGAACGATGAAGGCTACACACCACTCATGGAAGCAGCTAGAGAAGGTCATGAAGAGATGGTGGCGCTGTTACTTGGTCAAGGTAATTATTGGGGAGCCTTCCCCAGACTGTAATTCAACAGGCATTTGGATATGCTAGGAGGTGAAAAACCCCCAAAGTTCATGTAATGGTTGCTTCATTATTCTTCAGCAATTTCTGAACTTTCCGCCCCTCTCCCCCCCTTTTTGAGCAATTGGTGGTTTGGTTTTTATTGTGTTTGGGGGTTTTTTTTTTAGCAAAATATCCTCTGCTTTACTAGTTTAGTTTGTAAATGGTCATTCTGAATTGTTCTTCAGAACAGGTTTGCATTTTTCAGACAGACCCACATGAACAGTTCACTGTTTCATGTAACTTGCACTCAGTGCAATGGCCTTGGCCTGTCTTGAGACGGTGTTAGTGCTGAAAAGCTGTAGAGAAGTGCTTTGAGGCCCTCAGAGGGGTTTCCAAAGCCGTTAAATCAACTCTTTTAGATTGATACGCTGTGATTTTTAGAAGAAAAATTCTGCAGCTCTAGAAGCGAGAGAGGTAATAAGAAGACGCCTTGTGCATCAGGAAATGGCTTTGTTTGCTGATACTGGTTTCAGTCAGTAGTGTTTGCTGATGTAAGTGTGGTTTTGGTGTTCTGTTTTGTTTTAAGGAGCAAACATCAATGCTCAAACAGAGGAGACGCAAGAAACCGCATTAACTCTGGCTTGCTGTGGAGGTTTTTTGGAGGTTGCGGATTTTCTTATTAAAGCAGGAGCTGACATAGAACTTGGCTGTTCCACACCTTTGATGGAGGCTGCTCAAGAGGGTCATTTGGAGCTCGTTAAATATTTATTAGCTGCAGGTATGGAGTAATTTTGATAACAGTTTTGTAGAGACGTAATGTAACCCTAAGAGAAAAATATCTTTTTCCATGTTAATTACATTTTCATTAGCAGCTTCTTGAAGTTGAATGCAAAGATTTGTGGAGCCTTAAATAATTTGCTAGTTGGACCCTGATTTAGCTTTTTAAGATGAAGTTGATGTGAAGTCGCTTGGAACTGGATTTCTAGTTTATGTTTGGGTTGGTTTTTTTATTCCTTTAGAGTATGACTAAGTTGTGAATTTGATAGATGCTGGATTGGAAGGGGGGAGTTAAAAATTTGCTATCTGCTCTGGTAAAGATGGCAAAGAGACGGGCGTGTTTTCTGTGATGAACTTGACAAAGCTTACGTGCCTGTTATTACTGCTTCAGGGGCTAATGTGCATGCAACAACAGCCACGGGTGACACAGCACTGACATATGCCTGTGAAAATGGCCATACTGATGTAGCAGATGTCTTACTTCAGGCAGGCGCGGATCTGGTAAGTCATTATCATCTTAAAAAAAAAAACATAACTGGGCAATAAAATTATAGTTGTATATTAATTCTTTTTGGTCCCGTGTTCATTGCTGGAAACCTAATGAGTTTGCTGTTAATCGTTACAGTTGTATTCAAATTATCTTTTAACCTTTTTCTTTTAACTAAGTGAGAATTGGTGATGCCTTTCTAATGGATTTGAGGCTGTTTAATTACCTGAAGGTGCTTAGGTCAGTTACAGCACTTGGGCGATCGATGCCTAAAGCATTTCCAAGTCATTCAAGGTTGCTTGTACAGAAAAAGAGGGGATTTTGTTCTTTAGTCACGTGCAGTCCTGAATGGTATTCAGCTTAGAATTGTGAGCTGATTGTGGGTCAGTACTTGTGCCTACAAATGTGTTCTCTTCCTTATGCAGCAAAGAGTCATAGTTCTGATGTGACCTATTTGGTATATCATAATGGAATTAAGGTGTTGGAGGTAAATTGCTTTTTGCATTTCAGTAGGCTTGTACACCAGTGTGTTATCAAAAGGGGACGTTAAGCCTGACAGGACACATTTTGTTTAACTAAAGTCCCCGCCGTGTGCTTGAGCGCTTCTTGTCCAGGAGTCTCAGCCCTGTACAAAGTTAGGTAGTTTAATCTGTCAGCAAGACACCCTTGGCTGCAATGATATGTCATTTTTTTAGTTCTGTAGTTTGTGAAACATTGCAAAGGGATCTTGGGTGTCTGGTCTCTTTCCATTCAAAAACAAGAGGCTGAATTGCATCCTTTCACATGTGCAAATTTTGAATTTTAAGCCTTTTTTTATCTCTTCTAGGAGCATGAATCAGAAGGTGGCAGAACTCCTCTCATGAAAGCTGCAAGGGCAGGTCATGTTTGCACTGTTCAGTTCTTGATTAGCAAAGGTAAGAGTGTGAAAGGTTTTGGTTTTCCCGCTGTTAGAAATGTCAGTATTAACGTAACTTCCTTAGATCTGTTTCAAATATTTTAACTCAAGTAGGTCATTGATTCTCAAACTAGTCATGTAATGATCGCCTCTTGTTTCTGGTGAGATGAGTGGGAACTGCAAGTATTTCTAAAACCAGTCGTATTCCAGTCCCTTAATTCCTTGTGAAAGCCGCAACAGCAGTCGCGGTTGCTGGGTGCCTCCGTGCTCCTGGTGCAGCATTTGAGCGCTGACTTCTCAGAAGTTTAATTTCAAGTGCCTGTTTGTTTCGAAGTTCTGACTGTAACTTGCTTGACGTTGTCATAACTATCAGCTCCAGCCTTACATCGCTGTTGAATGCACCGAGTTGATACAAAGCTCGGAATTGCTGGCTCGAGCTGATGCTGAGGGTTTTTTCTTGTACCTTCTTTGTATGGAGCAGGACTGACCTAAAGCTTCTAGGAGGATGTAATTTTCCCTGGGTAGATTGTAGAGGCAAGAAGCAGATCTGCCATTCATCGTCTGCTTGACGGTGCTGAGATGCATGGATCCGTGTCCTGCAGGGATCTTAGTGTTTGTTGTTTTGTGGGTGGTGGTTTTTTTTTGGTTTTGTGGTGTTTTGTTTTTTTTTTTTTTTTAAATAAGAGGCATAGCCCTGGCACAGTTGCTGGCAAAATTCAGTGCAGTAGGGTCACCTGCTGTGCAATGTTCCGTGCTTACAGTGCAGCCACTGGAACAGTGTGTTTGGAGTGCTAGTCCAGGTAGGGTTGCTTTTCTTTTTGTGACATGTTAAATGCTCTTCTGCTGAAAGTAGTAATTGACTGTTCAGTTGAATTTATCAATTGTAAGCCATGGAGAGCTATGTTTTTGGATTAAAGAGAAGAGTTTAACTTCCTGTCACTTTTGGTAGAGGAGAACCGGTTGAAGTCTTTCTAAATAATCTTTCCCCCTCTGCTTTTGAAGGAGCAAACGTGAACAGGACGACAGCTAACAACGATCATACGGTTTTGTCGCTGGCCTGTGCCGGAGGTCATTTGGCAGTCGTGGAGTTACTGCTAGCTCATGGTGCTGATCCTACACACAGACTGAAGGTTTGTTGCTCGGCTGCCTTGTTTTCCTCTGAGGTAGCCTTTCACTGATCTTTAAGCTAACGATATCCAAGCGAATTTGCTCCTTTCGTATTCTCTGCAACTGACCCCGCTTGACACGATTTAAATAGAAGATGCAAGAGCTGGTATTTCCACAAGCAGGCATTATGATCGTGCATTATTTATAGAGGTTGGAGTGAGGAGGAGTGCAGGTCTATTGATTACCACGAACGTAAAGGTTGCACTCCAGTTGTAAGGTCATAATTGTGGAAGAGGAGGGGAAGTTTTAAGTAGTACTAGGTTTTTTTGGGAAATACTTTAATGGAGTCCTTTAGTTTAGCTGTGGACTTAGTGCAGATCGAATAAATTTTAATTAAAGCAGTCTTAATGGATTCTGTGTCGTGTTTTTCAAAATGCTTCAGTGTTGTCATGTTTTGATGATGCCTTTCCCTAATACTGTGATCTCTCCCTCTTTAGGATGGTTCAACTATGTTAATAGAGGCAGCAAAAGGTGGTCATACCAGCGTGGTTTGTTACCTGCTAGATTACCCAAACAACTTGCTTTCTGCTCCTCCACCTGATGCTACTCAGCTGACCCCACCATCCCATGATTTAAATAGGGTAAGATTTAAAGGCTGGTTGGCTGTGGATTTGTGGGGCTTTTTTGCATTTCTTCTTGCAGCTTGCTCGAGAAGAGTCAGTCATGTCATTTCATGAGCTGCTGAACTGTAGGTGAACATACTGAAAATTACTTTGTGAAAATGGTGAAGACTCTTGGAGCATCGCTGTGTAGTAGCGCTTTCATCATTCTTCTTAGCACTCTATAAATATTATTGGAAAATGATGAGGGAAAACCAAAAAAACAGCAAGTGAAAAGGTCTGCTTCAATGAGGCCCTTCAGAATGACATTTGTAGCCCGTCGTGGCTTGTATTTGCTTTACCGTAGTAGAGCACTGTACCATGCTGAGATGAGTATTGTTTGGCAAGTAATTTCTTAGGTTAAACATGCTAAGTATATACAAGTCAGATGACTTCAAACAGTTAACTATTGAACTTGGCATACTGAAAAAAAAAAAGTAATAAATGTTATTAGTCACCATTAAAGTTTGCTTTTCTAACAGGTTTTGTTTACCTTCTATTGAATTATAACTAGATTAGAGTATGAGATAAGTAATCTGTTAGTATCCAACATTTTAGGCTCCTCGTGTACCAGTGCAGGCGCTGCCCATGGTCGTCCCACCCCAGGAGCCTGACAAACCCCCTGCTAATGTCGCCACAACCCTTCCCATCAGAAATAAAGGTCAGTCTTAGTTCCGGAGCTTATTTTCTAAATCATCTTCCTAGGTAGAAGATAGAGGGTTGCGCTTGTAGCAGAGTAGTTCCTATGAAGAGTGTTTATGGATTCAGTCAAGGAAACTGCAATTTTTTTTATTTTTTTTTTTTTAAAGGATTTGCTTATCTGCCAAATATGAAGTATCAGTCATCTAACCCTGTAATCATAAAGTGTCAAGAAATCTGCCTATGTAAATACGTTAAATACATTAGTCTGACATACTGGACTAATGCAAAATGTCACCCAGAAGGCTCTATAAATTTGATAATGGAAGTTGTAAAAACAATGTTAACCTCATATCGTAGTTGATTTGGTAACTCGTGTTCACTTAGGGTAGTAGTCTTGGAGTGGGTTTGACTAATTCGATTGAAGGCGGAATTTCTTGTGCTATAAAATATTTAGTCTGATGTGGCTCAGGTCCTCCTAGGACTAAATTTGCATCTATTTTGATATCGCCATTTTGACACTTAACGCTTTCTGTGCTTAAGAATTCTCTTCCAAAACGATTTTTATCAAGGATCAGCAGTAGTGCAAATACAGGCGTGCATGTCATAAAATTAATACTGTGTGTACACTTGTATTGTTCTGGAAATACAGCGAGGATGACTGGAAGAAACTGGGCGCCTCCACTGGCTCAGATCCTCTGAGTTTTGATTTGCCTTTCGCCCTTCAAAATTAACCGATTGTTCCTTCTCCAACCGGTATGGCAGACCATGTCAGCTGTGTTACTGTGGACTTCTTCATAAAAGATGAATTGGATTAGTCCATCGCTCATTCTTACAGGAAGGCCGAAATATTTGCCTTGCCTGGGCAGAGAGCTGAGTTTTGACACAGGCAAAATCGTGTCTGCTACGGATAAAATGTAGTGGCTAAACATACCCTGTTAGATCCTGTTAAATACAAATTCCTGTCCTAGGTTCTAGCGCTGTTTTGTCAACTGAGCAAAGCTGGATGCCTGTAGTGAAAGGATTCAGTAGTCCTAGAAAGCGTAGCGCTTCCTAAAACGTACCGAGCTATTCACAAAGCCGGTGGCCTAGAACAAGTCACCTGTCCCTCGAGATGTTTTTGCCTCCCTTTGGCTGTGCTTGCGGGGCTGTAACCGTACGCTTATGTCTTAACACCATCAAGTAAAGAGAGACAGCATGTCCTTTCTTTTTGTTTCCATTTATCTTGTAGCAGCACTCGATAACAGCGGCTCTTGAGGCAATCGCTTCATTTGGCAAAAGTACCCCGATTGTTGGAGTAAATATGTCAACGTAGCGCAGGGTTATTTGGGATGTATGCGCAGTAAGCTGTACTGTTAAAATTGCAATCTGACTGCTGTATTAAAATTGATAGCGAAAGGTACGGTTTCCTTTGAGGGCCTTACAGTACGCGCTGACCTTCTGTGGGTGCTGTGTCTTGGTGCGTAACCGGCCATTTAGCATCCCAGCAGTAGCTCTATAATGAGGATGCCATTCGTATGCACTTCCATTGGTTCTGAGGGGGTTTCTTTTTCACACAGCTGCTTCTAAACAAAAGTCCAGCAGTCATTTGCCAGCAAACAACCAGGATGTACAGGGTTACATCACCAATCAGTCTCCAGAGAGCATTGTAGAAGAGGCTCAGGGCAAGTTGACAGAGCTGGAGCAGAGGATAAAAGAAGCCATAGAGAAGAACGCTCAGCTGCAGTCCCTGGAATTGGCACACGCTGACCAGCTCACCAAAGAGAAGATTGAGGAGCTGAACAAAACGAGAGAGGAACAAATTCAGAAGAAACAAAAGATTTTGGAGGAACTGCAGAAAGTGGAGCGCGAGTTACAGCTGAAAACTCAGCAGCAGCTAAAAAAGCAGTATCTAGAGGTAAAGGCGCAAAGAATTCAGCTCCAGCAGCAGCAGCAGCAACAGTCTTGCCAGCATCTGGGACTACTGACTCCTGTTGGGGTAGGAGAACAACTCTCAGAGGGAGACTATGCACGATTACAGCAAGTGGACCCCATCTTGCTTAAAGATGATCCTCAGCAAGCTGCTGCGCAGACGGGTTTTGCACCAATTCAGCCTCTGGCGATGCCACAAGCTTTGCCTCTGGCAGCAGGTTCCTTACCTCCGGGGTCCATCGCAAATCTTACAGAACTGCAAGGTGTTATAGTTGGACAGCCAGTATTGGGCCAAGCACAACTAGCAGGGCTGGGGCAAGGAATACTGACAGAAACACAGCAAGGGTTAATGGTAGCCAGCCCTGCTCAGACGCTCAATGACACGCTGGATGACATCATGGCAGGTGGGTTTAAATTGTTATGAGCAGGTATAATATTTGCTTGACCCAGTTGAGGGTATGTCCACTTCTTTATGTGTGTATGTGTGTGTTTGTGTATTCCCGCTAGCTCTACAGCAAGTACCACTAGCTTACTGATCCCTGTCTTCAGCAGTTCAGACAACTAGCTTTAACTTTTCAATTTGCAGGGCTGCCTTGCCTTTTGTTGAGCTAACTGGTGCCTGGTTGTCAGGTTGGTATGTCGGAAGTGGCATTTTTAACTCTTCATAGCTTGGCGGGGGGATGCGCTAGGGTCTAACGGTCCTGGTTTGGCCTCTCTGGAGCTACTGGTTAGTACTGTGGAGTAGCTAACCGAGAGCTGACGTGGAACACTCGGAGCAGGCTTTGAGCAACCGTAGCACCCCGTCAAGCCTATAAGGCGTAAGGAACTTGCGGGCTTGCCTTTTGAACGAGAGCCGTTCTTAGTTGGCCTTGAATAGTCTAACTATCGTAAGCTTTTACTTCTGTTTGGGGGCGGGGGGGGGGGGGGGAAAGATGATAATCCTANNCCCCCCCCCCCCCCCCCCCCCCCCCCCCCCCAAAGATGATAATCCTACGACTTCGGAAAAAGTCTACTCATAAAAATGGCTGCTTTGCCAGCAAAAAACAAATTTAGCCATACCAAATTCTGCCTGATTGCTTCGGAGGATTCTTTGCCCGGTGACATCAGTGCTTTAAGGCCATAAGTAGTAAAATAAAAGAACAAAACGGGTTTTTAAATACGGTAGGAAATGGGAATTGTTAGTGTTGCTTTCCTTTTCACCCGCTTCGGTTGCACTTAATCCCCTTTCCGTGTTCAAGAAGTGGCTGAAATACTTGTTTTGATGACTTAGCTGAATGCAAATTAACTGTTAGGACGTAGTATTAAAAAAAATCGCGTCACTGGATGACAATTTGCTTAGGTGCTCTTGGTTAAGCTGATGAACATGCATTTTGAAAAGCAAAGTCTATTTTGACAAGTCTGCTTCGTAAAGCACGTTAGGATGAGTGGCGTGTGCCACCGTCAAGGCAGGTCTCCGAGAACCTTTTAGCCAGGAGGTGCAGAGGTGTGGAGCTGGTCCTGCGTATGCTGCAAGAGTTGCTGGAGTACAGCAGTGGTGTGGGCGGAGTAAATAGAAGATACAGCAATGGTTAAAAACACCAGGTGGTGACGGTTTAAAATACCTGAAATAATACTTTTTATATTAGGTGCTGATCAGTAACCTAATGTTCAGGCAAAGCCTCGTTAAAGATGACTGAAACTTACGGGAGCTACTGAGATTCTTTTCTGAAAATCAGGTGTTAGAATTGAAGCCTAGACATGCAGATTGGAAGCTGCCAGCGGATAGAAAACCAACTGGATGCATGTAAAAGCAGATGTAACTACATCCATCATGCATTGAGAGTAAAGATGTCTTTCATGTGGAACTGCTGGGATAACAATGCCAGCTACTGAATTCAGGAGGTGGGATAATGACAGGTCTTGGATACTTAGGAAAAATCTGTGCAATGCGTTTCAATTGGGTTTAAATATAACTTAAACTTGGAGTTAGGGCATTTGTTATGTGTTTAACCGCATATAACATCTTGATAATCTACCTTTTTGTGTCGTCTTCCACGTACCCAAATGCTCATGCATGCCTTTTTGGAAAGGTCAGGTATTTCCAACGTGCATTTGAGTGCATGTTTATGTGCTACTCAGTCCCAGGTTTTACTACGTGTGTGCACATGTACAATTGGGCACCAGGTCTAAATTCATAGAAAGATAGAATAGTTAGGGTTGAAAGGGACTGTTAAAGCCACCCAGCCCAACCCCCCTGCAGGAGCAGGGACACCTTGAACCACATCGGGTTGCTCACAGCCCCGTCCAACCTGGCCTGGAATGGTCCCAGGGATGGGGCCTCCACCCCCTCTCTGGGCAACCCCTGCCAGGGTTTCACCACTCGCATTGTAAAAAATTTCTTTCTTAAATCTCGTTAAGACTTCTCTCTTCTAAAAAACATTATGCCTTGTCCTGCCACTACAGGTCCTGCAAAAAAGTCAGTCTCCATATTTTTTAGAGGCCCCCTTTAAGGACAGGAAGGCTGCAATCAGGTCTCCCTGGAGCCTCTTCTGTTCCAGGCTGAACACCCCCACCTCTCCCACCCTTTCCCCATCACAGAGGGGTTCCAGCCCTTGGACCATCTCCATGGCCTCCTCTGGCCCCGCTCCAACAGGTTCTGGGGACCCCCAAGCTGGACGCAGGGTTTCAGGGGCGTCTGAGCGGGGCAGAGGGGCAGCATCTCCTCCCTCGACGCTGGCCACGCTGCTGGGGATGCAGCCCCAGGGTAGGGTTGGCCTTCTGGGTTGCCAGTGCCCATGGCCGGCTCATGGCCAGCTTTTTATCCACTGGTACTCCCAAGTCCTTCTCGGCGGGGCTGCTCTCCATCCCCCAGCAAACTGTGCTCTGGAAGGTATTTGTGGCACGTCTGTTAAAAGCTGCGATTCCATCTTTGCTTTTTTGTTAAGTGGCTGATTCTGGGGTTTTTATTAAGCAAGAGCAGACACAAACCTGAATATCCAACTTAAATGCCAGCTTGAGTCCACACATCAGAATTTAGTGTGGAGGTGAAATGGGCTTAATGTGATACAAAACATGTAAGCAGCAGCTGAGTATTTCTGTAGTAGCCTTGTGCATTGCTTTAATAGGAACCCTCTGGGATTCAAAGTAGGATTCTTTGCTATTAGAGAAGCTAAATTGGTGTTACCAGAGCTCTGCGCAATTTGCCTGGAAACACAGTGAGAGAATGTACCAAGTTAAGGGGTTTGGGATTGTTTTGTTTTTGTTTTTTTTTTTAAAAGAAATAAGATAAGTTGAAAAAGCAGAAAAATAAACTTTCCGTTTTAATTTCGGGTTCCTTTCTGATCCTGCTGGAATTGATGACAAGCAAAAGGATTCGCTCTTCAGCTTCAGATGTTGGAGAAGTTCTTTGCTTGCGGTGAGGCGAGTGCATACCAGTATTTTTTTAGGGTTAGTTACGTAACTTTTGAATGAAAAAATTGCATATGTTAAAGGGCGTTAAAAAGAAAAAATAATCCCGGTTTTAATAGCGAGCTTTTTTAAAGTAGTAACTATTCAAAGGATTATGTCCAGTAAGAGCCTCGCAAAGAACTTCAGGAATCTTGAAGCACTTGGTAAGATGAATTCCTGGAAGCTACCTTGTGGGATGAGTCACTTTTAACTGTAACTGTCTAAATTAACATGTGAGGAAAAAGCATGCTTTGCCTGTAAGTTCTTCGCAGAAACTCAAAACTGAAAAAATAACTGTAGAGCGCCAGCATCAGAAAAAAATCAGGAGGTTCTGTCCCCCCCATGCAGGAACCAAGGCAAACCGAGGATGCAAGCTGTCGTGCACTGGTGTAACTGCGGTGGGTTGCTGGCAGTGGTTACGCTGTTCTTGCAAATGGGTGGTAAATGCATGTAGACCTTTGTCCTTGGAACTTTGGGAGGTTTTTTGTGGGACTGCCCCTGCATTTCCGACTGTAACTAATGGTCAAGACTACAGGCGTGGTGTGGTTCTCAGGCTTCATCCATGGAGCTGTTAGTGCACAGGAGCAGTGCTGTGTGTTTTTGTCTTGGAGATCACAAGGTCACTTTGACTCGTGTGATTCAAGGCATGTTCCGCTGCTCAAGTCTTCTGTATTGACTTTAAGCATGCGTGGCAGGAACATAGCTTTTAATCACTTAAGATACTACGGAGAAATTGGGGGCAGAGGAGAAGCTGCTGATGTGGAGCAAGCCTCGTGAGTTGGCTGGAAACAATTTGGAAAGAGCTGAGGTATCTAATGTATTTTTTGTAACTTTTTTTTCAGTCCCTCATCTTGGCTTATTGCAATGTAATTTGAAATAGGTCTTTTATATATCTACTGTTGAACATCATAGGGGATAAATGCATAAAAGCAGTGCTGTGCCCACAGTCAGACAACGCTAGTCAGACAACGCTAGTAACCAACTTCATGGTGGACCTAAAGATGAAATGGGATTATAAAGGCGCTTGGCTTCTGTAACATCTTCCACTTAAGGAAAATACAGAGTGTTGAAAGAAGAAGCAAACCTGAACAGCGCAAACGACCCCATCTTCCTTTTCAAAATGTCAGGCTTTTTATCCAGCCACGCGTTTTGGTTCAGGACATGTAGACCAGTGAGGTAGAAGTCCTGTTGGCTCAAATGTTAAGTATCTAGTGTTAGTTTTCAGGTTTGGTTTTGGTGTTGTTTTTTTTTTTTTTTTTTAAATTTGTCAGCCCCGATACCGGGGTTGCATTTGTAAGCCAAATCCTTCTCTGGATGGTGAGGCTGGGGGCGTGGGGGAGAAGGCAGCAGCGATGAGGATGTGTAGGCTAAGAGGAATTTGAGATGGCCAGAAAGAAATCACGATGAAGAGCAGCTGTGCTCCTAATATCAGGAAGCACAAACCTGGCTGTCTGATATCCAAGCCAATGTGGAAGGCGTGGACTGGAGTAGACAAACGGTGCTTGGGGTGATGTATTCTGACAAAGAAGCTTGACCTTGTTTCGTAACGTGATTAAGAACGGTAGCTGGTCCCGTACCAAGGCACATGTATACTAAAATATTTTAATGGGGAACTAGCTTTGGAGACTTGGTTGTCCCAGGCACGAAGTAATGATGTTTCAGTGCTGAAGTACAGCCTTTCAGTGAGATTTTGCCACTGCTCCCCTAGAGTCACTGGAGGTGCAGAGTGGAGAGCTAAACCTTTGGCTGCCAGTACATTTGGATTTCATGGCTAGGCTAGTTGGTTACTCTTCTCACTGCTCAAGCCTGTTGTGAAAACCTTTTGGCTTAATGAAAAGTTTTAATATCTTGTTTGGACACCGTAAAGTTTCTGTTTGGTGCCGTTGGCTATTAAATTTGAGCCCTGCACAGGTGACATTGAAAAAAAATATAATCCAAGTCATTACCCATCAAAATTAATATCTTGTCTTTGTGAAATGTGCTGAAGGGATATGAGCCATATTTGTCTGAGAGTTATTGCTGAAGCACACTTGAAATATATTAAATACGAGACCTGTAAGTCAACGTGCATATTCTCCTCCATAGCATGCTTAACTTCCTAAGGGGTTGTACAATAAAGGTTTTCCTCATTGTGGAAGGAGGGGTGTTGGCTTTTCAACATGTGTCTTTGGGGTTTTTCCTGATTTTCTTTCTCCTCACTGCAACACCATTGGTATAAAAACTAGCCTTCACCTGAATTGAGACCTTCCTAACTTTTTTTCAAGCCTAGGAACTTCAATAGTGCCTCCTGTTACGCAGTGGATGTTCCCCGGCCCCGTATTGGGACTAGAGCTGTGATTCTTAGCGACCCTTTAAAACACGTCGCAGGCTGAGCTTTTTTCATGTGTCAGTTACTTGATGATCGTGCTTTTAGGTCGTCACTTAAGCGTGTTTGGTTTCCAGTCCCTTTTCCCACCTGTGTCGGGTTCTGTCGGACTCGGTGCGGGAGTGAAGAATCGTGATCCTTTGTAACTCCATGACTGTTTTATGCTGCTTTAATTTCCTCTTTGAACTTACAGGAAGAAGGTAAATACGCTCGTTTTTCCAAATTATGTGTTACAACTGTCTATGTAAAGAGGGGAGTAGGAGTTGAAGCCAACAACTTATCCTTCCATGCAAAACCAGTCTGGACTTGCGCTTTTAGCTTACATGTCTCATCTACAGTCAGAATAAGTTGTGGGAAAAGTTTAAATGGGATGCTCCCCTGAATGTTATTCCGTTGGGATCTTGGGTTAGTTCTCTGTGCAGGACTCCCTCAGGCCACAGGTGTTAACCTCATGTCAGAATATTTTGGCTTTACCTTCTGTATGATTCTTCTAATCCATACCTAGCACAATTTGGCTTGGAAGATGAAAAAAGTTTTTAAAAGGCATTCTAATGTAAAGATCAAGGGAGTTGAAATCTTAGTTTACTCTTAAATATAAGGTTAATCATACTTTTTATGCTATAAGCTGGGGGGGGTGTGTGTTTATTTCAGTAACATTTATTAGCTGCTTTGCTGCGATTTGGTATAGGAATTCCAGAAATGAAATTAGTAATGGGTGAAAAACATAGCTGCCTTCCAGGGACTACAAAAATTGGCATATTAGGGTAGAAATTTTGATACCATTTTTGTGGCACCTGTTGAAAAACTTAGCACTTGAAATGAAATGGAAGAGCTAATTATCAATGGCTGGCAGTTAGGGACACGGCTGATTACTAAACCCGTTTGAAAATGGAGCGGGAGTTGAAAAATTGGGGATAAAGGGACATTATTTTGATGTTCCATCAGGTTACTTGGCAGTGCGTATTGGACGAACGCTGACAGGTATGGAAATGGCATTCCTTGCCTTCTGCCGTTCAGGGTGCTGCCGTAGCTGGGCAGGGGAAGCGTGCGGTCCGTGACTCGCTCCTTGGCTGATCGCCCCTGACTGAAGACCTGTAGAAATACCGGAGAAAGTCAGGGAGAAAAATGTGAAGTACTTTTAAGGAAAAACCCAAAAAGTAGGAAAACGAGAGGTTTGTTTCCCCGAAGGCTGTTTTAGATTCAAGTTTGCGCTGTGCTTTTACACATGATCTGTACGAAGTGGATTTCAGGGAAGCGTGGCAGTCGGTGCTATTTTATGTCATGTCGATACGCTGTCATCAACTGTAAAAGGGTATTACCTTCTGCTTATCCTAACAACCTTGACCAAAGTTTCTGCAAAATGGCTGTTAAGAAGCTTCCACTTTTCTGGTTTCGGCAGATTCTGCCATGTGAGCATCCTGACGCTAGCTCTGTTGCTTTTTTGTTACGTTTATGGGGGCCGGGGGCGGTGGGGGTTGGAGGTTGGACAGACTTAATACAAGAGTCTTTAAACTGTTTTACGAAAAATTGCATAGATACCCATTGATTGGACTTGTTTTGCAGTCCTGCTTCTAAAGGTATGGAACTCCTGGTCCAAATAACGGCTGACTTGTAGGAAAGATGTTTGGTTTTTAAAAAAAAAAGTTATTCTTTTTTTTTTTTGTGGTGGGCTTCTGGAAAACACACCAATCTGATCCTTACCTATTTCTTTGATCTAATACACTTAACTTGTTTCATAGCTGTTAAATTCAACGAGTTAAAGGTTCAAAGATTGGGTTAAATGTGTAGATAACCTGTATTTGTGGAAAACAAACCTTTTGGGGAGTTCTGTCTGTCGGTGGGAGTTCTGTCCCACTGTCCCTTTATCGTCACGTTAAATAAACATTTGAAGCCAAGTGTTTTGCTTTTTACTAAGTGTAATTATTCTGTTCAACAGCAGTGAGCGGAAGAGCATCTGCAATGTCAAACACTCCTACCCACAGCATTGCAACTTCTGTCTCCCAACCTCAGACGCCAACTCCGAGTCCTATCATTTCGCCTTCGGCCATGCTACCAATCTACCCTGCTATAGATATCGATGCGCAGGTAAGCCTGCGGCGGTCACTGCAGCGCAGACGCGCGGAGCTGTCGGGCTTCTGCGTCCCGAATCACGCGGTGATCGTTAACAGCCCTGCTGTGTAATGAATTGGGTTCTAAAGACTTGATCTGCTGCCTTTAGAAAGCCCCTACAACTCGCCGGAGGGTTGTAGCCCACTTGCCTCTGTGCTCTCATTGAACAAGAGAGAAGGTCTTTGAATGACCATACGCTCACATTTCGTATTGCCTTGTTGTCGGAGCAATTATGAGAAGCAGGGAAGTTTGTCTTCTGACAGAAATGAAATAGTTTTCTGGCCTGCTATCCTATGACAAAAATCAGCCTTAAAATTTTGCGCTTTTTTTTTTTTTTTTTTTTCTGGTTGTGCTTGAAGTGGTTGGCCACTGAAATCAGCCGGCTTGACAGAAGTAGGAAAGTATTGAAGCTAGTAATTCCTGTCAATTTTATAACAAGAGGAAATCATTCAAGCTCTTATTTCCACTAAAGAAAAGCATTTCTGTATTACAAGTAACTTTAAAAAGGGCTACTTTGATGACTTACAGCTAGCTGGCCATCAAAAAAAAAAAAAAAATAGCATGCATATACTAACTAGCATATGTATATGCATAGTTCTAGACTATAGATAACATGGTAAGATGTGGGCCTTGTGGAAATGAGGAGGGGCCTGAGATCATTGTGGAGAAAGGGAGAGAAACCCCTAGAAAATCAGTCTGGGCTTCTTCAGCTGCTCATGGCACTTGGCTTCATTGCTGCTGTGACCATGTCCAGGAGCCCCTACCATAACCCGGCGGGCCCTGTTGCTAGCTGGCAGACACCAGCGCGGACGGAGGTTACGAGAAGCTGCCGACTACCCTGGATCATTATAGACTAAGCCCAGGTTCCCCTAGCAGCTGAGGAGTGTGCGTGGAGTTTGGGTTGTTTTATTCTTTTGGTGTTTGCTGTTGTTTAAGGAGAGGAAGATGTCATTTTAGTCCCTGTGCTGTAACTAACAGTGCCAGTAATGCTCTCAGTGTCTCAGTTGCTCTTTCCAATGGGATGGAGGTCATTTAAGTGGGCCCTGGCGACATGGAGAACTGAAATGCACGTCCTTCCATCGCAAGTGTTTAATAGGCAGAATCAAGGTTGATAAGGGCTCTGCACTGTTGCTGAGAACTGTCTACCGCTAGAAATGCTCACCTGGAGACGGTGTATGAGCGCTCTAAAGGGAAAAAAAAATTAAAAGCCAAGCATAAGCTCACAGACTTCCATGGATTTTCAGTTGTTTTGTGCTTTTTGATTCCTGCGATTTGTGGACTCGCTGTAGCTGATTCCTACTGTTGAGAGGCTTCAGCAACAGTAGTGGTGAGATTGGGAATTTTTCGCCCTTTGGTTCAGCCAGAGGATTAAGAATTTCGCTTAATTGTTACCTTCATTATACCATCCAAGGTCACAGTCAAGCAGCGGTAAAGGAGCCGATCAGGTTAGCAAAGCACCGATGAAACCTCAGTTCTTGAAGAATCTCAGTTCTTGTCGGGAGTTGTTCTCAAATCTCCCAACAGAGCTGACTTGAGAAGCAGAATCCTGGTATGGACTTGAACACAAAAGATGACTGTGGGGTAATCGGTAGACGTGTCTCAAGCTTACAGAAGCAATTGATTCTGTTGCAGATACTTGGGCTAATATGCAAGATAACAGGGGTTGGACTTGAAAAAGGAAATATTCATCTTGTTGTGTTTACAATGTCTGTTTCTTTTAGACTGAGAGTAATCATGACACAGCATTGACCCTTGCTTGTGCTGGTGGCCACGAAGAACTAGTACAAACGCTGCTGGAGAGAGGAGCTAATATCGAGCACAGGGACAAGAAAGGTAGGGATCTCACTACGGCCGTCCAGAGCCTCTCTGGTTATCCAGTGTGTCATTCTAAATGAATACACCGTAAGTGTAGTCTTTATGTGCAGCTTATAGGCTTGCCTGCCTGATGGTTTAACTTCTGTCACTTCAACTTAAGCTATGCACGTGGACTCCTCAAACAGCCTTTTTCATTTCAGGGTTTACTCCGCTTATTTTGGCTGCTACAGCTGGCCACGTGGGTGTTGTTGAAATTTTACTGGATAATGGAGCCGATATCGAAGCCCAGTCTGAGAGAACCAAGGACACTCCCTTGTCTTTGGCTTGTTCAGGAGGGAGACAAGAGGTGAAGTACAACTTAAGTCTTCAAAAGCTGCGTGTAAATGCCGTGTCGTGTCGTAACACTAAAGCAATTTTCCACTTCAGTTACAGTAACTGAATTCACCGTTCGGTGTAAGGATGGTGTTTTTTAAAAAGGATGCAAAGAGCTTCACATTTTCTAAGTTATATGTTGCAGCATGTCTAATAGAAACTGCTTTTTCTATTTTGATAAGCTGGAACAGTGCTGTGCAGACAACCTCATGACTGTAATCACTGGTGGCTCGTTACGGGGCTTTTACCAGCATAATTAGATGTAGATATGAAAGTGAATGCGATGAGTGTTCTTGTTGAGAAGCTGGAGTTAGCTCCCTGTATGAGCTGCTAGGGTTTGCTAATGCCTTCTGTGTAGGCCATAGGATACTGCGAGAACTGCACATGACTCCAGTGTCTTTGACTAAAAACCCAAAACCCATTTTTTAAATAATGGAGCAAAATGTAGAGGATGGATTTCTGAAAGTTACATGAAATACTGTATTCTGTGATTTAATTAAGAAAGCTGCATTTTGGTTTTTTTTCTTCCTAATGGTTATTACAAATCTCAAGTGTATAATGGTGTTAATGCTTCTATTATTTGGATTGCAAAAGCCACAGTGGCAGCTATATATTCTGGGGCAGTATCGCCTTCCTCTGTCTGTGGCCACCTGGAAATTAATGCGGTTGGAGACACCTCTCCCACTTCTACAGTTTGTCCTAACGGTGATACTGTGGCATTTAAAAGGTCATCACTTGGCTAGTCAAAACCTTCCTGAAGACGTGTAGCTCTTCTGGCCCGTTTTTAGTGCCATCTGGAAGATGTCAGAGGCAGGGGGGGATTAGCTGAATGGCCATTGCATGCGCTCTGCTGAAGGGCAAGGCTTGCTCTTCAGTAAGTCTGCGATCGCCGCCTTTGTGGCCGGCGACCTCATGCAACAAGGTGGGATTGATGCTTACCTCGTTAGAGATTTGCTTCATCTGTGTTTCTCAAACAGTATTTCTTGGAGGAATGCATCATGTTTTCTTCCATAGTTTTGGGGAAAGAAGATGGGAAAACACTGGGCTTTGGGCAGTAGAGACGATGTCGGCATGCCCTCCCACCCCAATTTTTGGTTTTGGCAGAATGTTTGTCCTGTGATTTCAAGGGAAAATATTCTGATTGAAAAACAATTGGCTTCAGTTGTGTGGGTCTAATCTAAACGTGTTTTATGCTTAAAAGCTGAAAGTAGAGCAAATTAAACATCGCACTGGGCATGGCACAGTGGGCTTTCACCTTGGCCTTCATTTTGATTTTACATGGCTAAACAGTTCAGGTTCTTGTCAAGTCTCCTGCAGAAACTTCATTCCAGAATGTGAAGCTTCACGCAGAATATGGGAAGCTGTGAATTGTTTGGGTTGTAAATGAATCTGTAAGGAAGGAACAACATAAGAAGTATTTGTGGAATTGTCACTGTACAGAGAAGACCAGCAAGGGATGCAAATGTTGGTTTTTCTAACGCCTCTTGCATGAGATACCTGTGTACAGCCTAGGCACCGTTCGATGGAGCGGTGTAAATAGATAAAAGCGTGCAACTGCGTTCTTGTTTGCTCTGCAGCTTCGGTTTGAGGATGAGTTTTTAACTTGATGGGGAACTGAGCACTAAAGTGGGAGAATTGAGCATTAAAGTGGGAGAGGACAAAAAGCAAGAGTGCTCTGTATACCATATTCAAACTGAAGCTCTGGCTTTGGCAGTCCTTAAAGACGGCTGAAATAATCGTAAAGAGACCTCAATTTTTTCTCACTACGTTATGCCATTTGGTATGAATGGATTAAGCATGCTAATGAGGGATCATGATTGATTTTTAAAGTAAGTTTTACAGTGGCTTTGGGAACATCGTTGCAGCCTCATCCGTACGTGGAGGCGAGGAGTATAGGGGAGTAACTGAGTAACATGGCTTTCGTACTGTTGGAAGATGTCAATGGTACATTTAGGCTTGAAAAAAACATTTGCCCTGTATAGATTTGCAAGTTTGGGGGAAAACCAGATGTTATTTCTTAAAACACTGCAGGTGGTGGAGTTGCTGCTAGCTCGAGGGGCAAATAAAGAGCACAGGAATGTTTCTGATTACACACCTTTAAGCCTCGCCGCTTCTGGTGGCTACGTGAACATTATCAAGATTCTGCTAAATGCTGGGGCAGAAATAAATTCCAGGCAAGTTCCCTTTTCACACCTTCTCTCACGGTTTTTGTAGCGTTCTCCGATTTTACCCTTTCCAGAAGGGTTTCTTTACAATTATGTGGAGCAAAACCTTACTGTTCTTACAAGATGACAACCAATGTTTTTAATTTATAGTAGGCTTCTTTCCTTTTAAGTTAAAAACAAAAGGGTTTGACTGCGCTTTTCTAATGCTCTTAACTTCCATTTGGCTCTCTGTATTTTGTTAACTTCTTTCCTCTGTCATATGATCAGTTGTCTTTGACAAAGACAGAAATCTATCTTTCTGCTCTGGTTGGTCTGCTGGATTGAAATTGGTTCTCGGTTACGTGAAGAAAGTGTGTGTGTTTGTGTTATCCCTTTGTTTTCCTGTATGGTTTCATGAAAGCTTTTTCTGTGGGTGTATGCATGTATGGAATGTTTCTGCATCCAGTGGAACGTAGAAAATAGCTCAGCCGTGCGCTGCACAAGTCGAACGAAAGGTCCAAGCAAAAGTTATGCTCCTCATAAGAGATGCCTTTAAATTTACAGCAACTGAAGGGGAACACGCACAGTGTCTCTCAGTAGAAATATTTGTCCTAAGCAATGCTACTGTGGAGAACCTCAGTAATAGTTGCTGTGTAGCTCATTTTTTTGGTGTTGGATAAGTATTCTTCACTAGTTTTGTTCAAGTCATTTCAGAAATGAGATTACGATGTAAAGAGTTCCTTGTTTTTTCTTCTTTCTCTTGCAGAACTGGTAGCAAATTGGGCATTTCTCCCTTAATGTTGGCAGCCATGAATGGGCACACGGCTGCTGTCAAGCTGTTACTGGACATGGGCTCTGATATAAATGCCCAGATAGAGACCAACAGGAATACAGCGCTGACGCTGGCTTGTTTCCAAGGGAGAACTGAAGTGGTTAGCCTGCTGCTGGACAGAAAAGCTAATGTGGAGCACAGAGCCAAGGTGAGGAGCAAATAGCCAAGTAAACTTCCAAAAAGGGATGCTTATAAGCCATCGCTTCGCTGTGCTTATTTGATTTTTCTTGCCTTTTGTGTAAGTTGACTTCTCTAGTTCAGGTAATGGAACGGAACCATATATTATAAAGAAAAATAACGGCTGCACTTAAGGGCTGGTATTCTGGTGGTTACACAGTTCAGCAAAAACTAAGCGTGTCTTCTGAAGCCTCAGTTCGTCTCCAGGTGCTTACAAGCATAAGAAAAGTAATCCGTTAAGTTAATAAAAACAGAACATTTTAATGTATTAAGAAATGGCTAGAATCTTGGCCTAGGTGTGGTCACGGTGTCATCTCTTCTGTCTGGCCAGCTGCTTATATCCACAGTGTCCCTGCAGAATTGAAAGGGGCTTGAGAGCTTGCCAGTTGACCCCAACTCTTCCCATGGGAGGAAAGGCTGTTTGCTAGAAAAAACGGTTGGGATATTGAGGCGGGGGAAGAAGTTAGGTGTCCCCTTGAGCTAGCCAGGTGCTTTCTGCCTCTGGCTATGTAGGATCTCCTAATGAAGGTAAAAAATGTGATTTACATCACCTGTATAATAACACGGGCTCTTTGTGGGACGTAGTGTGGCTGATGCTCATCCCTTGGAGGTTGGTAGCGTTAGTTTTGAGACACTGACAGCAGTGGGCTTTGAATCCCCCTTCGCAGCGCAGAGGCCGCTGTTCTGCTCGGTGAAAGCTGCTCTTGCCCCCGCTGAAGATGAGCTCGCCATCAAAATGTGGCTAAGTTGTTGTAAAATTGGCCAGATAACAATTGGAATCCGTACACCAAAACTATAGAAATGGGTTACTGGAAGTTGAAATGAACCCTGGCTCTCCCCTACCCTTCCCCAGCTAATAGTTTCTTTTCCCTGCTTGCTTGTCCTAGACTGGTCTCACGCCATTAATGGAAGCAGCTTCTGGTGGATATGCAGAAGTGGGCAGAGTTCTGCTGGACAAAGGTGCAGATGTAAATGCTCCTCCAGTACCTTCCTCAAGAGATACAGCTTTAACCATTGCAGCAGACAAAGGGCACTACAAATTCTGTGAGCTTCTCATTAGCAGGTACTGTATTTGCAAGTGTGCTGCTTGAAGAAAAAGTTGCTGAATGTGGCCTTAGCTAGACTAATCTTTCCCAGTATGCAATAATAATATTTCCCAAAATACACTACAGGGTAGGAAATGGGGAAGGTTCTATGTCCGTTGACCATTACTATGTATTATTATTAATCAAAAGTGATCGGACGGAGTTCTCTTTTCTGTTAAGAGTGTTTGGTTTTGCCCAAATGGACTAACTGGTTTTTTTTCTGTCTCGCTGAATTGTGAATGTTGGAAATAAGCAATTTCTTGTAACGTTTACATATATGGTACTCGTAATCATGATGTGCAGCCATTTTAGATGGTAGCGTTAAGTCCTTAAACGAGAGAAGATGCGCACAAAACATCCTTAATGATTTCATTTTTTTAGATCTATCACAATGCACATTCAATGTAATTAAGTTTCCTGATTTAGCTTTTGGATATGTCGTTTTCCAAGTAGCCGCACTGGTTGTTGGCTTGCACTTGAGATGTGTCGTAAGTTGTTCTGAGTAAGGTAATGAAGAATGCAGTGCACTGATGGATGGGGTTAATGAAGTAATTAGAGAGTCTTCAGAGACAGCTGACAAACAGCATGATTTAGAGCATTAAAGACATCTTTAGGCTGAGTCGAGGCTCTTGACAGCATCAGAAGAAAGAAAAAAACAATTTTGGAAGCTGAAGCACTCTGTGAATGCTAATGTTTGCTGCAAAAATGAGTGTTGAGTTTTACCCCATTGTTCTTGTGTTGCGTGTCCAGATTGCCAGTCTAGTTGATGCGTGAAAAGAAAATCTGGTCCAGAGTTTTGACTGAACGTGTTTGTTTTTGTAGAGGAGCTCACATTGACGTGCGTAACAAGAAGGGGAATACTCCTCTGTGGCTGGCAGCAAATGGAGGGCATCTAGACGTTGTCCAACTGCTTGTGCAAGCCGGAGCCGATGTGGATGCTGCTGATAACAGGAAAATAACTCCTCTTATGGCAGCCTTTCGCAAGGTAGAATATCAAGTTCAGCTTCAGTCTTGGCTAGTATTGTCTCGATCATCCCTACAAGGTTGTTATAAATAGAACGTAGCTGACAGCAACTACATATTTAGAAATATGTCAACTATTTCTATTACTTGGCA
Organism: Gorsachius goisagi; assembly: GCA_018403395.1. NCBI lineage: Eukaryota > Metazoa > Chordata > Aves > Pelecaniformes > Ardeidae > Gorsachius > Gorsachius goisagi. The sequence continues at coordinate 7,099 of BOSO01018053.1, read as the reverse complement.
TTGAATCTTCAAAAATAGGTATGTGTGTCACCTGTATAATATTTGTGTTAAATTCTAGCAGCAATTTGCTTTATAGGCATTGAATTCTAGCAGAAATTTGCTTTACAGGCACTTCACTGAGTCTGGTTCTCGTGGGCCTGTTGAGAGGTGAAAATGGCAGGGTATCTGTGTGTGTGTGGAGGGGGGGGAGGAATATGTGATCGGTTTCTTATACAAGAGGGGATGAGAACTTTTGCCAAAAACCTACCAAACAAAAAAGCCCCACCCCAACAAATGCAGCTTAGTGTGATTCGACTCTAGAGATAATTATTGTTAGCAAGGAAGTGTAGTTCTGGTGCTGCAGTACTTGAAAAATTGCAAATGACTGTAGGAGCCTGCAACTGTTAAGTTGCCAGAGCTGGGCATTTAAAGACTACCAAAATAAAAAGCAGAAGTAAGTAAAAGTATGGCTGGGGCAAGGGCAACCGGGCAACAGGTACGGTAATTGCTTGCCTTCTCTTCACGTGAAGCAACTTGCCTCGCTAGTTTAGGAGGTGATAAAGAAAAGGAAAAAAAAAAAAGTGTTGAGAGCATAGTTTGAAGGAGTCGAAAATAAATATTTTGCCATGAGTGCTTGGACTCAAGTGTTTATTAGCAAACCAGAAGCAGCTGGCCTGATATCAAGTCCTTCAAATTGCTTTTTCAGGGTCATGTAAAAGTGGTCCGCTACCTAGTAAAAGAAGTAAACCAGTTTCCATCGGATTCGGAATGCATGAGATACATAGCAACAATTACGGATAAGGTAAGATTGTAAGAAAGAAAATACTTGAGAAGGAAAAGTGCTGTAGCGGTTGAATCGGTATGTGTTACCTTGCCAGGGGCTGTGACGGTTGCCCGCTTCCGTGACGCTGGGCACCGTATGCCTTTACATATTTCCACCGCTATGAAGCCAATAATTGGTTTGAGGAGTACCACAATACTACAAAATTTATTATTTCCCAAGTGTCTAAAAAAAAAAAAGAAAGCCTTGCTTTACGTTAATTTTTATTTCTGCAGTTGCTTCACCTTCCAGACTTTTCTATTTCATGAAACTTCTTGGTCATGATAATGGGCATAGGTTATGAACTGTCTTTGTACCGTTTATAGCACACTGAGATATAGTTTATTGATTGCTTATCACACCTCTGATTGGAATATCAGTTGGTAAGGCTGGGCACAAAAGGGAACAGGAGGGAATTTCAAATTCTCCCTTAAAAAACACTCGTGCAAGTAAGGCGATAGTTAATAAATAGCAAGTGTAAGCTTGAGATGGTGCATTCCAACACACACAGCGTTATTTTTAAAGTCAGAGGGGTTGATGTACTTTATCCTTTCAGGAGATGCTGAAAAAGTGCCACCTGTGTATGGAATCGATTGTTCAAGCCAAAGATAGACAGGCTGCTGAAGCCAACAAAAATGCGAGCATTCTTTTAGAGGAACTGGACTTGGAGAAGGCAAGTTGAAAGAGTTTGGAGCTGTGAATATTTCTTTGTTAAAAATGCAATTTTACGTTCTTTCAAGATGATAAGATTGGTGAAAGTACATATTAAGTATAGGAATATGTGTAGTTAACGTAATTGGGGTGTCTAGAGCTGAGCACCTTGTTGTTCAGGTCATCTTTGAACTTTACTTTGACTATTATTCAGAGAAATGGGATCAAAAAACACCAATAGAATTATTTCTTCTGGAATAATATTGTACCAAAAGAAGAATTTCTGAGAATAATCTTTCATCAAGTGCATGATAGGTGGACATTTTCCAGTCACATTGGTGAGGATTTTAGGTCTAAACACTGTTTTGTGTCTTAAAAATTCAAAAACCCCCAAACTAACCGAACAAAACCCTAATAATGATAATGGAAACCTTAGTAGTACTAATGTAATAGACATCTACTGGAAAAATCGAGGTACAATACAGTGTCAAATGAGCGCATGTTTTATATTCAAGCTAGCTGAAACCATTGCGTGTTCTAATCTTTGAAAGGGAGATGGGTGGTGTTGGGACTGCACTGCTGAGACACACAGGCTTACGCAGAGAATCCAGTGAAAATGCGTGTTGGAAAACTCTTGACTTGGGTTTGTATGGTGTCTGTCCTCTGCTTCTACACTGACCCTCTGTAACACGAGCGAACAGTCTGCTTGGAAGAAGTAAATACGTGAAAACAGGGATCGCAGAGAATTTAGCTACTACGTTGTAAACATTTTGGTCTAAAATGCAAGTTCAGTTTCCTGGGAAATAGAAAGCATTTGCACTTCTTGAAATGCAGGGGACATCTTGTGATACCGTTCCATGTGTTTGACTTGTAGCTGAGGGAAGAAAGCAGGAGACTGGCTTTGGCTGCCAAAAGAGAGAAAAGAAAGGAGAAAAGGAGGAAGAAAAAAGAAGAACAAAGACGAAAACTAGAAGAAATAGAAGCAAAAAATAAAGAGAATTTTGAACTTCAGGCTGCTCAGGAGAAGGAGAAGCTAAAAGCTGAAGGTGATTTGAAGTATTTGCCTTATTTTTGAAATATGGCCTTGATTTGATTCCTTGTATTAAAAGGTGCTTTTCTTGTCAAAACTTGAATACATGCTTCCTTAGGAGCTGTTGAGCTTTCGTTTTGTTTTTTTCTGTTAAACCTGTCAATTAACATGATGACTTCAGTCAGACTTAGGAGTTAACTCTAGCACGGGGATGGCATTGGCTTGGTTTTTTATCTTCCGGGTCCCAATACTTAAAACCAGGTCAATTTTTTTTTTACCTAATAAATAGAATAATAATAATGATGAGCTGAAAAAACTGGCAGTATGGAAATTCCAAACATGTATCACTCCTTGCTCATTGAAACCTGGCTCTTCTGTATCTTGTGGCCCTGAGTTTCATGTGGTGTACTGAGAAATGGTTTTCACCGATGGTTCCCTCACCCTGATATGCTGAAAGAAAGGAAAGACGTGAACATTTTTTTCCTGTTGTTTCATGTGCTTTTTAATGTCCCCTAATCGCTTGCATCTGTCTTTCCGTGCTTGAACTCAATTTCATGTTTGTTAAACTGCTACTGCATCTGTTCCAAGAAAAGCATGAAATCCAATGTAAGTTAGCATAAACAAGGGGAGAGGCTCCACGGCGTGACATAGGCAATAGCTTTACAGATGTCTGCGTAGTCAGGGGTTCTGCGTGTTTCTCAGAGTCTTGTCAAGTTACTCATGAGTCATTAGATGGGAGAGGTGTGATTTGGAAAGCAAAACTACGCAAGCTTCCTCAAACCAGCTACATTAGTACTGTTTCTTTCTTTACTCTTCCATCAGATGATCCCGAGGTCCCCATGGAGCCTCCGAGCGCGACCACTACGACCACCATAGGTATATCTGCAACTTGGACGACGTTAGCGGGTTCCCACGGGAAGAGGAATAATACCATCACCACAACAAGCTCCAAAAGGAAAAACAGGAAAAACAAAGTAACCCCTGATAACGTTCAGATTATATTTGATGATCAACTCCCAATTTCCTATAGCCAACCAGAAAAAGTGAACGGTGAATCCAAGAGCAGCAGTACTAGTGAAAGCGGCGATAGCGACAATATGAGGATTTCCAGCTGTAGCGATGAAAGCAGCAATAGCAACAGCAGCCACAAAAGTGACAATCATTCTTCCACAGCCGTTACTAACACACAGAGCAACAAAAAGCAACCATCGGTTCTTGTCACTTGTCCAAAGGATGAGAGGAAGGCAGTTACTGGCAAATCATCCATCAAGTAAGTTGCTGTGACCACACGTGCCGTTTTGGGGCCTTTGTTGCCCTACATCTGAACGCTGCGCCCTTGTCTTGGTGGCCTGCATACTTTGTTAGGCAGTGGATGAGGCACGATGTCCTTGCTCTAGTGTGTATAGGGACTATAAATATTGTTGCAGCGTGAACTTGAACTCAGAATTAGTTTCTGAAGCAAGAAACATCATCGTGGATCTGGGAATGGGGAGTTGTTGGGGTGTTTTGAGATGTAACCATCTCAATTCAAGCAGCTTCTTAATAACATCTGTGCTAAAAGAGACAAATGGGTCGAGGGGGCTGGAGAACAGGCAAAACGCAAGTCGGCTTCTTTATTTTTCTGACTGCATAGTGACAGCATTTAATTTCTTTTAAAGGTTGTCTGAAGTTATTAGTGAGGTGACGAGTAATTCCTTGTCTACTTGCACGAAATCTGGTCCTTCTCCCCTTTCTTCTCCAAATGGAAAGCTAACCATCGCTAGTCCTAAACGCGGTCAGAAAAGGGAAGAAGGATGGAAGGAAGTTGTGAGAAGGTAAGCAGAACATTGCCCTAAATCTGCACTGTTGACGTCCTTTTGCAGAATGTTGCATCTATTGTAGCCCTCTCTGGGGTTACTGAATGACCGCCGCCTTAGCGGACCCGATGGATTGCACAAAGTTGCTTCTACATAGGTTGAATCATGAATCACAACATGGTTTTGAGCAGCCTGCCCACTGCTTCATGCCGTGGAAGCGTTTCCCAGCTAATAATGTTTCTTTTTTGCGTAGATCCAAGAAGGTTTCTGTCCCATCAACTGTAATTTCCAGAGTCATTGGCAGAGGAGGATGTAACATCAATGCGATACGCGAGTGCACGGGAGCGCACATAGACATCGACAAACAGAAGGACAAAACTGGAGATCGAATAATAACGATAAGGTAAGCGGGCTGCTCGGTTTGCTCGTTCCTGCGGTGATTTTTTCCTTGTAGAACACTTCCCTGCACAGGAAAATGAAAAGGCTTGACCTCCTTGTCCCTTGGAAGTTCACTGTCAGTTCTTTGAGGCAGGGGAGATGAGTGGAGGGGAAACGGAGAACAACTGCCAAGTGGTACCACAGCATTTGTACAAAAGAAGACTTGCAATCTAAAGTGGAGCATAAACATTAGGATTCTGTGTTTAGACTTCCTTAGACATGGCTAAATCTGCAGGGGTGTTTAGGGGAGTAAAGGTTTTAATGATTCAGGGTTTGGGGAGTTAGATTTTTCAACTTGGGGCTGCCTAAATAATTGTCAGCAGCAAGAACGTGTTGAGCTCAGTCTTCAGATCAGAGTGTTATTTTTCTGTCTGTCTTAGCGTGACGGAACGCAGGCTGGATTAGGCGTTGGAGGTACTTGGTTGTAATGTATGTAAAAACTTCAGATGCACTTTCCCTTTCCTTCCTTTCTTTTTTATAGGGGCGGCACAGAATCGACAAGACAGGCCACGCAGTTGATCAATGCTCTGATTAAGGATCCAGATAAGGAAATTGATGAACTCATTCCAAAGAACCGTTTGAAAAGTTCGGCTGCCAACTCCAAAATAGGGTCGTCGACACCTGCCACCACTACAGCTGCTAACAGTTCTCTCGTGGGCATCAAAGTGACCACCGTAGCTGCTTCGTCAACATCTCAGACTGCCTCCGCCCTCACCGTGCCTGCAATTTCCTCAGCATCCACTCACAAAACCATTAAGAACCCGGTGAACAACGTGCGGCCTGGTTTCCAAGTTTCTCTTCCATTAGCATATCCTCCTCCGCAGTTTGCACACGCTTTACTCGCTGCTCAGACTTTCCAGCAAATCCGTCCGCCTCGGTTGCCCATGACACACTTTGGAGGTACTTTCCCACCAGCTCAGTCCACGTGGGGTCCGTTTCCTGTTAGGCCGTTGAGCCCCGCAAGAGCTACCAACTCACCGAAACCTCACATGGTGCCTCGCCATAACAGTCAGAACAGCAGCGGTTCTCAGGTGAATTCAGCAAGTTCTTTGACAACTAGTCCAACAGCTACAACAAGTTCAGTGGCTTCTACTGTGCCTGGTTCTTCTGCTAACGGCAGTCCGAGTTCACCTTCGGTCAGAAGACAGCTTTTCGTCACGGTCGTGAAGACATCAAACGCCACGACGACCACGGTGACGACCACGGCGAGTAACACGAGCACGGCGCCCACGAATGCCACGTATCCAATTCCTACTGCCAAAGAACACTACCCTGCATCTTCCCCCTCATCTCCTTCTCCTCCTGCGCAGCCGGCGGGTGTTACCAGAAGCAGTCCTTCCGACTGCCCAGCGACCTCTCCGAATAAAGGTGCACCTTCGTCTGATCCGGAAGCGGGTAGTCCGCCGGCCGTGGAAACGAGCAGCTCGACGGGCGGTAGGCAGCCCAGTTCTGGTACCGGCAGCTCATCTGTGCACCCTGCTCATCAGCAGCCTCCGGGAGCTCCTCTGCAAGAGGCCAGACCCCCTCTTCAGCAACCTCAGGTTCCCGCACCAGACCCTCGAATGGTTGTGCCTCCAAATTTAGCAGCAACAAGCTCATCTGCTCCTGTGGCAGGTCCAACAAACGCCCCGATGACCTACCCCGTGTCGCAGACGTCGATGGGGTCTTCTCAGCCTGCAGCTAAGATGGAAACCCCGGCCATCAGACCGCCTGTCCATGGAACCGGCAGTGTCCATAAGAATCCAGCTCCCGTGCAAAACTCTTCTGTCGCAGTCCTCAACGTTAACCACATCAAAAGGCCCCACAGCGTTCCTTCTTCAGTGCAGCTTCCTTCTACCTTAAGTACACAAAGTGCTTCTCAGAATTCAGCCCATCCAGCAAACAAGTCTATGGGTAACAATTTCAGTGCTACTTTACCATTTGGGCCCTTTAGTACGTTGTTTGAAAACAGTCCTACGTCTGCTCATGCCTTCTGGGGTGGTTCCGTCGTTTCATCTCAGACAACGCCAGAATCTATGCTGTCAGGAAAGTCTTCATTTTTGCCAAATTCAGATCCTTTACATCAGTCTGATACTTCCAAAGCCCCAGGTTTTAGGCCACCGTTACAGAGGCCAGCTCCAAGTCCCTCAGGTAAGTCTTTGTTTTGCGTTCATACCTTAATGACACACTTGAATAAAAACTGCTGCACGCTTTTATTTGGAACACCTAATACTCTCTGCCTCGGCTTTTGAGGTCGCTTGAGTGTCATCGATCACTGTCTGCCCTGCAACGAAAGGGTGCTGTAATATAGTTTGTTTTTGTAAGGAAGGTTGAGTTCATCTTCCTTTTTAAGTGCCCCCTGTCAAATCCAGTAACTATTTTGCAGCCCATGAACTTGATGAGAGT
>BOSO01018051.1:0-30863 GCA_018403395.1 Gorsachius goisagi | reverse complement strand
GCTGGCAGGGACTGACCGCAACCCCCAGCCCACCCCTGCGCCCCTCAGAGTGCCGGAGGAGCGCTTCCAGTCCGTGTTTCCCTCTGAAAGTTTGAGGCACCCATCACTGGTGGATCCCATTACCCTCAGTGGACCAAATACATTTGTTTATACATTCTAGATATTCTGTTTTCTTTAGTTTTCTTTAAAAAAAGATGTTTTCTTCAGTACTTAATGCAAAGTTTAAAAAAAAAAGAAAGAAAAAATATTATTTGGATACTCATTCTAGAAGATTTCAGATTTTTGTTAGTATCTTTCTGGAGTTAATATTAATGACCTCTGGCTGAGTGTCCGGAAGGTACCTGATTCTTGATGAACGATTAGTGTTGTTCACACTCTACTGGACACTGTCAGAAATGTTTTTGTGTTCTTTGCCTTAAAAAAAAAAGATCATTTCAAAGTTGTAGCTGTAACCCAATTACACCCCATGTCAGAGCAGAACAAAAGCAAATGTGATTTTGGCTTCTAGCCTGCCAGTATTATTCAGTGCTTCGGTGATTTTATTTCCCCTAAGTCAGCAGTATTTAAATTTCTCTGTAAATTATTTCTGGTAGTTTATTCATATCTTAATAGCTGGATTGTGGCATTGTGCTCTACGCTGTATCAGCACAGGGTGAGCAACATGGAGCCACTGTGCCACAGAGATCATCTACTGATTTATGGCTGGCTCTCGGGCAGAATTTATTTTGGGATGACACACAGAGTGGAAGACCCATTCCCAATGCCCATTTGACAGCAGGAGGAAAGCAGCCACTGCCTAGTGCACATATGGGACATGAACAAACTCCACATACAGTGAGAAAAAAACTGGTAGATGAAGGATATTTTAACATAGCCAAAATTCAAGCCAGAAGTCTAAGCAAACCCTTAAGCCAAAGCAATCAATGCATCATTGTATAACAGGTTACTGACGACCAGCTGGGTATGGTAACTGGCCATGCATACATCCATAGCCGTCTACAGCTGTGAAATAAAACACATTAGCTTAGAGCAGGAACTTCTGAACCATGGAACCATCAACGATTTCAGCCATGGCTTTGGTTTTGGTAATAGCTTTGGCTAGGCTGTTAATTGTGGTAATGATTTTTATTGTGCTGCTTTTTAGGCAGTTACTTTAGTTTCAGTCTCCAAGGTAATGTCTCAGCAGATTCATTTATAATTGCTTATAATCTAGGGAAGAGGCACAGTGAAGAGTATTTCAAATTTTTATCATATACATATATAAAACGTCCCTGTAGCTACGAAAGGAAGGCTGTCCAGTGTCAGTGAAGGATTTTCTCTTCTGGGTTCTGCTACAGATGCACTTCCTTAGCCTTGGTTTACTCATCTGTGAAATAGAAACCCTATGATTTACCCACTTTTCAGACCAATGAAATGTTTGCAATTTCATTAACTTAAGATGAAATAAAGGAACATTAGAATATTATTATTGCTATTGTTGTTGTTGCTGATAGATGGTATCTCAAAAAAAATCCTAACACCTCTTCCTACCTGGAAGGACCATGGCAACAGAGAAATTCCTCTAAAGAAATTTCTGGAAAAGCAGAAAAAGAAGCCCAACAGTGCCTATTCCCCTTTCATACCGAACTCACACACTGTTTAAAATCATTCTCTGCATTCATCAGCCCAGAGAAATCCTCTCCACAGCACCTGTAGAAGCTCTCTGGGGTGTTCCCAGAACCTGAGCATATGGGCTGAGAGTGTGTGCTTCAGCTCTTGAGGACACCATGCACAGAGATAAGGGGCTGTGAGACTCGGCACCAGCTGTAGCAAACATTGTTCAGGCAACCCCTCAGCTGCCTGTTCTTGTGTATATTCAGCAGCAGCAGCATCAGAATGCTCACTCCTGGGGACCACGTTCCGGCTCCCAGTCTGACTCACTGCCTGACCCTGGACAAGTCAGTTAACCTACTTTTGCCATTTTATGCTTGAGTATTAAAAGGTTAAAGCACTTAGCCTCCCCTTCTGGGTGTAGTAAAGCTTTGGTAGTTTATACTTGTCAATTTCTCTGGGATCCTTAGACAAAAGGTGCTAAATAATCATTAATATTTATGAGAAAGTGAAACCTATAAGGTAACACACACAAGTTGAACACAGCCATGTGCCCTTTGCTGGGCGGAGTTTTACAGCATTGGGCCACTGGGCTTATTTCTCTTCACTTTGGACATGAGCATGATTGCAACAGCATCTTTGAAAGGTTATGTCACTTAGCAAGGACTATCCATAGCACCAGTTGCATGTTTCACAAAAAGAAATAATGACCTTGAAACCCATGGTACCCCAAATGTTGCCCAAATTGATGCATGCAACATCTTGCAGAGGCACCTGGAGACCTCGAATCTCAAACCCTCCACTGTCAGATCACATATGTCCATATACATGCAGAAAGCTGATACATCCTTTCATGTGATAACATCCTAATAGTACCTGCAGTTTGGTTACATATGGGTAGATGTCCGCTGATGTGATAGGGCTTTTATCTGGTCCATGAACATCCTCTGTCACATGGTGAGAGCTTGTTGTTACAGACTATGACTGAAGCAACTAGCATGTCTCCCAATACATAAGTTGATAGCACACTTGATGACAAGATATCACTTGATAGCACATTTGATTGCACTTAATGTGACAGGGGACATCGCACCTGAGGTTGGCTGATGTCTTAATTTCCAGTCTTGTGGTCTGCATGGCTCTTGGGAATGACAACATCAGGGAGTGCCTTGTCAGGACAATTTATATGCTCTGTGGCTCACGCCTAGGACACAGACCCTTGAAAAACATGGCAGCAGGTGATAGTCAGATGGTCTATCTTGATCTGTTTCACGAGACACCTCTGCAGTATATAATTCCTTAGCTTCTCTCTCATCCTTTACAGTGAGTCTTTCCTTCATTGATCTGAAACACCGTTAGTCTAATTTTTATCATGTTTACCAGAGCCCTGTTTTCATAAGACTTTGTGCAGAATTCAGTCCTGCTTAGTGACTGACTGCATGGTCTGGGCTGAGTTACCTAGAGGGCTAATAGATGTGCATTATGAATACAGCTTTACAGAGCAAATTTCTGCATGACTGCAAGAGAACCACATCTCCTCAAGAGCCTGATTTGGTAACCAAACCCAACTGAAACAAGGCAGGGATTTATTTCAACACGTCAGCCAATAAAGAGAGAGAGAGCTGTAAGCTTGGCCAAGTCAAAAGGTAGAGAAAGATGTGCTCCTGTTGGCTTCAGGGTCTAAAAAGACCAGGCTATTTGCCTCTCTAACTATTCTTTATGCCTTGCCAACCTTCTTTAAATAGAGTAGGAGCAAAGAAGATGACAAACATCAAAACCAGGCTTTTGTAACTAGGAAAAAAATCCTGTCAATCCACTGGGCTGGGAGTTGTCTCCCTGTGCTTTACACAGTCTAGTCACGTTCTCTAATTGCTCTGGTGATTTGTACTTAATCATGGCCATTCTCCTTTGCTGCCCATTCCCCTCCCCTGTCTGGCCCTGGGATGAAATCACAGGCTAAATTTGTGATGATGACAGTCAATGACATAGTTATAGGCAGTGTTTTGGTCTGCCTATAACTATGGCAGATCTGTGTTTTTACTTCAGGGTCAAACAGGAGAAACTGAGCATGGTAGGAAAGGGAAAACCTTTATTATTTTTAACACAACTAGCTCCTTTCCACATGCTAGATGATCAAACATGTAGAAACTACCCAAAATTAGAGAGGAACATTAGGGAGGGACACATTTCTGAGTGTAGGGTTTAATGTGCTTTAGGGATTTATAAGAACCCATAGACCATTCCCACACTCCTCCTGGTACGCTCTTTCAATCTAATTAAGCATAAAGAAAATTACATGCAACTTCAGGATGATGTAATGCATCTGCGTAATTGAGCAGTGCATTGTTGAAGAGCATTCAGTGTAATGTTATGTATATTTGATGGAACAATTTCCACTATTAATATTCACTGAGGATTCCTAAAATTAACTGTAATTACTGAGGGAAAGGGCCTAGATATGACTGAGCACAGCTCAAAGAAAACATCTGTTCAGTGCTCTATGCTGGGCAAAACCACAAGGATGATGTTAGGCTGCATTAGGAAAGGGCAAGGTAACAGAATATGAAAGGAAGCAATTGAAAAAAGAGAGATGAAATAATGAATGGCTTCAAATTAAAACCCAATTATAAATTCTACCACTGACCTTGAGAAATGGGAAAGCTGCAGGGTATTCACCCGCAGTTACCTAGACAGTAGCTAAATGGTAAAGCAAGACAAATCTTTATTTTTATCCCAGATAAGTTCCCAGAAAAGAAAGATTTACGGTAATAAATAGGAAATGTAACTTATGAACAAAGTAGTATGTCACTGTATAACTGTACTGCAAATCATAGCCCGAAAACCAAAAACTCCACACAAAAGAGGAGTGTGAGGGACTGCAGAATGCTCCTTCATTTATTACAAGGAGCCACACAGCAACACTTTTTGATTCATTAACAGACTAGGTCAAAATGTGGCAGAGAAAAGTTGTTGTCTCCTCCAAGCTTGTAAAGTTCTTTCTGATTTTAACTGATGTTCCAAAATTTGACAGCTCTAATTAATTTTTTCAAGTGAACAGATGCTGAAAAGGCTCTAAAAAGCTTGTATTCAAGTAAGTTATTATTTCTGTTATTGTTGCCATTATCGTTCTAGCATTAAATTGTTGTCCCATCTCAATAATAAGAACTTGGTGCGGAGATTAGCTTTTATATTATGATCATGCTGTACCCATGACAGCAGATCCTTGATGTTGTCATCAACACAATGAAATGCTTGAAAAGAAGTAGGTGAGCTGGCCACCACCTAGTCTAGAGAAGAGGAGGCTGTGGGGAGACCTTATCACCCTCTACAACTACCTGAAAGGAGGCTGTAGCGAGATGGGGGTCAGCCTCTTCTCCCTGGTAACGGACGATAGGACAAGGGGAAATGGTCTGAAGTTGTGTCAGGGCAGGTTTAGACTAGACATTAGGAAACATTTCTTCACAGAAAGGGTTGTCAGGCTCTGGAATGGGCTGCCCAAGGAGGTGGTCGAGTCCCCATCCCTGGAGGTGTTTAAAAGCCGGGCAGACGAGGTGCTTAGGGACATGGTTTAGTGGTGGGATGGCAGGGTTAGGTTAATGGTTGGATTTGATGATCTTAAAGGTCTTTTCCAACCTAGATGATTCTATGAGTCTATGATTCTAGTCTGACATTTATTCTCTGCTCTGCACCAAGCATATGTTTTTTACGGCGTTAGAAGGCAGATCTGGTGGGTCTGGCTGGATAACTACTAATCTTTTCAGGATTTCTGGAGGTATGACTGTACAAAAGGTCTAACAGGCTTAGGAAGTCTGAGCTACACAGCCTGTGACATCTGGCAATGTCCAAGGCACTCTGGAGTGGCATGGATTAGCTCTGTCTTTCTGTTTCTAACCTGGTTATGAAACAACTTCCCAGCAAAGATTTGGGGTTCACATGTTGCATTTTGCTAAGGAGCAGAAGTCCTCATCACTTCTCATCCGTTAGCAGTCAGGAAGAGCAGTTTGCTCATTCTGCTGTCTTATCATGGATGTTATAATAGAAAGCCAGCCTTAAACTTCTGTCCTCCCAAACCATGGTGTAGTCTTGGCACATTTCATTCTCCATGTGCTTGCATTTTAGTGCTGATGGATCAGATTCACATGTATGGATGGTGCCCACACACCCTTTTGAGGAGAACTGAATTCTGACACATTTACTTCTCAGCTGATCTCACTTCCTCTATAGGTCTAGCCATGGAGTGAAACACAGCTCATTAGGAATAGATTTATCAGACCATAAATTGTCAAAGCCATATGAAATCCTTTTGGCTGAACAATGTCAACAAGTCTACAGTAAGCCGTTATCATAACTTCTAGCACCCAACCAACTGCACCAGTTGAACTTTATTCTCTCTTGGACCTCAGGGAGGTGCAGTGTTTTCTGGAGATGTAAAAGCAGCCTTTGAAGCTCTTCATGAACCTTCAATTCAAACACACAGGGAACACTTTTTATCCTGTAATAGTGAAACATCTGCCTTAACCTTGATGGTACTGGGATTTTTCAATCTGTCAGGTTATGGGATTAGAGACCAGTGTGCAGCAAGGCAAATTACAGGAAAATAAAACATCTGAGGGAAATCAATCCCTTGGATCATTACATCCCTGCTATCATGGGACATCACATAATCCTGTGCAAAAGCAGGAGACTCCATTTCCATTGCTGTGTTCGCCTCCCCTCTGGTGCTTCTCATGGGAGGGTGTCACAGACTGGCACTCCTCAGCTAGTCATATCCATTCCTGTTTTCAGCCTAAAATATTCATGAGCGATATATTCACATTTGTTTCTGCCAACACTGTCCTGTCTGCTTAATAATTGTTTTTGCCTCCCCAGTGTTCACACACTGATGTATTGACAGACAGCATATATTTTTGCAGCCCCCACTTTGCTGAAGTTAAACAAGCTGACTCAGTTTGTCTCTCCTCATAAGAAAATAATCTCTCTGTTATCTTCACTATCCCATGGCCCACCTCTGCAACTGACCTAGTTTGAACTTCTCTGCCCTGAATATGGACAGCCAGAACTGTGTACAGATTAAGGGCTGTAGCTTTCTCAGTCTCTGGCCTTCCAGAAATTTTTGAATGGAGTTGGGGATCCTTTCCAAGTGGCTGAAGGCCTCTGGAAAACAAAGCTGATTTTCTGATCTGCCTTTTGCTCATTCCCTAGAAGCAGTTCATGGACCTCCAATAAAAAAACACAGACTTGCGGTATTTTAGATCATATTTCCCCCTCTCTAGTGGCAAAAACTTCTGATGCATCTTACAAGTGCATTTGCCCTTTCACGGTCACATTATAATTTCTGTTTACCTCTTTCTTTCAAAAGAAAGAAACTCTCACAGCCCTGTATGCTACTGAGACCAGACTGCCAGCTGGTACCTGCACAGAACACCTTCTCAGTGTTTGACTACAGGTAACATGCTGACTATTTCTCATGCATTTTTACTTTCTTGTGGTTCAAGTTCTTGGTAGCAAATTATACCCTTGGCAAAAAAAATGTGAAGTTTATGCCACATTCAGTTCACTGAGGTCTCCAGTCCCAATGGCATTGGTAACTAGACCTCCTCTTTCCTCAAGGACAATCTGTAGGGACAGATCTATTTTAATTTATTCTGAATTTATTCATTGCAAGTCACTTGCTTCAATAGTATTAAAAAAAACCAAACCACCACCACCCGCTAGCCTTCAATAATGACCTCACTGTTTACAAAATAAAATCTGAAGTGGCATTACCTTCTGCTGATTCAGTGGCTATTTGAAGAAGAAATATGTCAGCTACCCATGCAGGACCAGACTAGTACTGGCTAGTTTTAACTGCAGCTCTTCTCCAAGTTGCACTGAGGATATTAAAATCTTTACTGATTGATTTTAGGAGTTTTCACCTCTTTAATAACTTCATAGAGCTCTGTGTATATAATTAAGATGGACCTACCTAAGGTGTCTCATGACACATTCCCAGCACCACCACTGTGGAGTCTTATATACAGTTATTACCCAGCATGATGTTAGACAAAGGCAATTTGAACAATTATTTCTTTGTGCTCAATGCAGTAAGAAGTACAAAGAGAAGCATAAGGAACAGAATAGCTCAGCCAAGTGATTCAGTTGAATAGACATATAGATGTACTAGTTGAAGGATTACATTGAGGATTATATACTAGAAGTGGACACATAGCCAATGGCTTTAATCAAGGAATAAAGATGCAAAATATTAAACAGAAGCATAAGTCCTTGGTTTAATGACTTATTACTATATAGAAATACGCACTACCTTTATTTTTACACCTATCTTCCTTGAACAGGTGATTGACTTCAGTGCCTGTATATCAATCATTACAGCAACTCCAGTACATCTTTATTTCTATAATTGTTGCTGTTCCACATCAGCAGCTCTAGTGCCTTCCTTCAACTGCCTGACTTCATGAACAGACACCTCAGCAGCTTCTCACTCTTTCTGGATCAACCTATCAATAACACCGTTTTGCCTAAAACATTTATGTCAATTTGAAATGCCCGTTTGCTTTCAGGAAAATAATCAAGACTAAACTGTTGCATCATTTTTCAACAGGGCCCGTACATAAATACCTGTGCTAGTAGGATTAGCTTTGTCCTCTGTGCTGTTCTATGTGCTTCAGCATCTGTTGAATTTCCATTTCATGAGGAACCAACTGATAAACTACACCACTGATTTCTTTGTCCAAGTAAGAGTACTGTTTTTGTTGCCAGAATCCATAATTTGACAGGTTTCAAAACCTTCTAGCCTCAAATTTCAAATGTCTTTCTGCCTCAGGTTTCTTTTGTTATTTTGATTTTTTTTCCTATAGCCATGTTCTTAGAGCTTTGGTCATCTTTAGTAAGCTTCAATATAGACTGGAAGATTCCCTCTGCTGGACAAATTCTGCTTGCTTTTGCAAGGATTGACTTCGAATTCTGCCAACCTTTACACACCAAGGATTCTGAGGATTACCACACCACATTCTGAGGATTAACTCAGAATAAACAGGTTTGCAGAGTTCTGAGATATTCAGTGGTCACTTTTTAAAGGACCTGATGGATTCGACTTAACTGTTCCAGATCCAAATATGAACTCTAACCAAAGGCTTCTATGTGAAAGGAGCTGTGGCCATGGGAAACCCGTGTTATGGAAAAAGCAGGACTGATTTTACATAGGAGCCTCTCCCCACTTTAGGGTTCATAGCTGAATTAGAAATGAACACAGTAACTCTAGTCCAGTGCTAAACAGCCAGCTCCAAGAACATGTCAGAATTTAGCCTTTACTCATCTTCTCTTTACTTTTTCTTGACTAATTCACACATTCATCTACTTGCAGTGATAAACCTTACCCTCAGGTACCTAACTGTTCACATATCATATAGTGGTCGCAGGGTCTCACCCAAGCTGGGAATTCAGATGGTCCGGTGGGTGTTGAAGAGTATATTCTAACGCTATGCTTAAATTTCTGGGTTGGTCTCTCTGTGCTCACGAATTAGTTAAATAAGAAATCAGAGTTTGGTGCAAAGGGATATCTGCAGAGAAATGGGACTAGAACCTGGGTGTCCCAGCCAATAATAATATTTGGAAAGAGAATTTTCTTGTAGCACCTCAAAGCTGGCAGGTTATTTCAAGACTTGTTAGGAAGCATAATTGTCATTTTGTCTCTGTTCCAAATTGGAACAGATCATCAGTAACAATCCAGTGACGAAGAGAGCCACAGGAGTGTGGCCTTTAGAGTGCTTTAGAAATTATTTTTAATTTATGTTTTCCCCAGGGACAGTTCTGGTTCCCTTGGATTTAATATAGGGTTGAGAGTCAGGACTTGTGGACTCTGTTCCAGTTTCACACAGTGAATCAAGCATTCTTCTCTGAAAACTTACTGAGGCCAAATTATCAATTTAGAAGCAAAATAAATTATCTAAAGTTTTCAGATTATTAACTGCATTTTGGTTACAAAGGACAGACAGCTTTATTTCCTACTTTCTTCTTTTATGCTGAGATGGATTTGACTTCCCAGAATTTTGTTAAAAATAAAATCTGATTTCTTTCTAAAAGAGGTGCTCTGAAAAAACAAAATTCACAGAGTTCTTTCATGGATGCAGAATGATATTATGAGCTTCCTTGCCGTTATAAGGACTGATTATACTAGTTGGTGAGAAGGATCCTTTCCTGACTTAAAAATGAAGGAACTCAAGCATGAGAATGTATGAGTTTCCATTTGAAGGGTAAACAACAAACGGAATATACTGTTCTATTTTGGCATATTCAGTAGCATTCTGTGAAACCTCCTTAATAGTGTCCAAAAAGAGCAAAACAAGTTAAATTTGAGAGCTTATTTTTACACATCTTCCCTAGTACATAAAGGACACCAGCTCTGTTCTAGTTTAAGAATGAAATGGCTCTCTGTTTAACCAATATGCTTTATACTTGCCGACATGTCTTTGAAATGCAGCATGCAAACCTTCCACAATAGGAGCATTTCATCAGGAGGTTCTCCCATTTTCACATCATAGTCTTCTTCCCACCTCTTTCCTTAATGGCAACAGATTTTTGTGAACATCTGAGGATCAAAACACATCTCTGAACCTGCCCACAGTATTCTCAATCCCAGCAGTTTATTCAATCGATGACATCTACTTCCCTTTTGGGAAGGAAAGCTGAAAGGCGTTAGATTGCTCAGGATAACTGGAATGTCTTTTCTATTGTGGGTCATTTTGACAGAAGCAGGATAGGAAGGGTTCATTCCACATCTTTTCTAGCAGACCTGAGAGGGTGGCAAGTTCCAGGTCAAGGTGGGAGGTGAGAATTCAGATGAGGTGAGTGAAAAGGCAGTAACCTCTTTCTCTGATCTATCTTCTTACAAGGCATGTTGTCTACAATTTGAGAAGCCAAAATCCTTCTCCCTTACCATTTTTCAGGTGAGCTGTGTGGCGTACCTGAATACACAGTAATCTGGAAGAGATATCAAAGAAATGTCCTGCTATCTATCTCAGACCAGTGGTCCATCCAGGTTTTCCGTTTCCAGAAATAGCAGTAGGATATGCTACATAGGAGCAATACTAAGAGTGTAATACATTTTCCAGTCTACTCCCTGCACTTTTCCAACATATGCAACTGCTGTATTAGTAATGTTGGATCTCTCCATTCTGATAGTATCCATCTAAAATCCAACTCTAATAAGGAAACCTTAAAAAAAATTACCCTGCTAGCTCAGTCAGGGATGATTTTACTATATACAAGAAAAATGCAATCTGAGAATGAAAATCAGAGGGGTGATCAAACTGAGATTGGGAAGAAAAAAGTGGCACATTCATATGTTTGTTGAGAACAGGGAAAGCTCAATAGATAGTAGGGGGATGTCATAATGTCAAGGGAGGCAAGAGATGACCAGTAGAGATTCATGTTTTGGGCCATAGTCCTGATAAAGTCTGATTGAAGAAGCAGCAAGGGACTTGAGATCCCAGCTGCTACAGGCACAGCATGGCTGAAGGGTCTGGATTGCATAAGCTACAGCATAGTGATTGCATGGCAGACAGCATATTTTTGTGGCCTCCAAGTTTCTCCTGAATTAGGAAGAGGATGCAAACAGGGTATGGTGGTGGAAGTGGCTCTCAGGCTATGGAGACAAGCCAAGCTTTGCACATGTTTCAGGTCAGCCTAAATGCCATAAGATAAAGCTGTCAAGCTTCTGGGGGTTGGCAGCCACGGTTTGGGACATTGTCTGTGATGTTGTACACAAACTAAGTTAGCAAAATCAAACAGTTGCGTAATGTTCATGTGTGATCACAGCAACAGTACACACTACAGACAGCACTACAACAGAAGAGCTGGCAACGAGGAGGCACCCATGGAAGTCAGCACGATTTACCTGGTCACAGTAGTAACACAGCTGTAATGAGAGTTGCAAGTATGAAAATGATTGCTCTTTGAAATAATAATCACAAACACAATAAAAGCATCAGGGCAGGGTTAATTAGAATCATAGAATGCTTTGGGTTGGAAGGCACCTTTAGAGGTCACCTAGTCCAACCCCCCTGCAGGGAGCAGGGACATCTTTAACTCAATCAGGTTGCTCAGAGACCCATCCAACCTGGCCTTGAATGTTTCCAGGGATGGGGCCTCCACTACCTCTCCGGGAAACCCCTTCCAGGGTTTCACCACCCTCAGTTGTAAAGAATTTCTTCCTTATATCCAGTCTAAATCCACCCTGTTTTAGTTTATAACCATTACCTCTTGTCCTGTCACAACTGGCTCTGCTAAAAAGATTGTCCTCGTAATTCTGAGACTAAACACGGGTGTATACACCTATGTGCTCAATCTACAGGTGGGCTAGGTGTCTACATTTCCCATTATCCTTAGCGGAGATCTAGAGCTTTGTTTATTTGCTCAGACATGGTTAACATTTGAGCTGATGTAGGGGATTTTCTCTGTGTCCTATTTCCTGTCCCATACTAATACTTTGGGGCATCTTAAATGGCACTCGATGTAGACAACAAATGGATTCCAAAATGATAACTTTTTTCCTCCCTCCCTCCCTCCCCACTCAAATGAAAAACAAAACAAAACAAACCCTTGACCAATATATTTCCTCATCCATAGGGTGAAGGCTGCATGTTGACATCTTTCACCTGTTTTTAGTGTCAAGTTCAGGCAAACTCAATCTCCTGAAAGCTGGGAAAACATGAGTTTAGTAGTTGCTCACACAGCCTTAACTGAGTGGTGCCTTGATAGTTTAGATGCTGCCTAAGATCTGCATGAGTAAGAGCTGTAATCATAGAATCATAGAAACATTAAGTTTGGAAAAGACTTCTAAGATCATCAAGTCCAACTGTCAACCCACCACCACCATGCCTGCTAAACCACATCCCAAGGCGCCACTTCTACACGTTTTTTGAACACCACCAGGGATGGTAACTCCAACACCTCTCTGGGCGGCCTGTTCCAATGCTTGACTACTATTTCAGTAAAGAAATTTTTCATAACATCCAATCGAAATCCCCTGTGGTGCAACTTGAGGCAATTTCCTCTCTTCCTATGGCTGTTACTTGGGAGAAGAGACCAAAACCCACCTACCTCACTACAACCTCCTTTCAGGCAGTTGTAGAGGGTTCTCCAGGCTAAACAACCCCAGTTCCCTCAGCCGCTCCTCATCAGACTTGTGCTTCAGACCCTTAACCAGCTTTGTTGCCCTTCTCTGGACATGCTCCAGACCCTCAGTGTCCTCCTTGTAGTGAGGGGCCCCACACTGAACACAGGATTCAAGGTGTAGTCTCACCAGTGCTGAGTACAGGGGCACGATCACTTCCCTGCTCCTGCTGGCCACAATATTTCTGACACAACCCAGGATACTGTTGGACCTGGGCACACTGCTGGCTCATGTTTAGCTGGCTGCCAACCAACACCCCCAGGTCATTTTCCACCAGGCAGCTTTCCAGCCACTCTTCTCCAAGCCTGTAGCCTTGCATGGGCTTGTTGTGACCCAAGTGCAGGACCCAGCACATGACCTTGTTAAATCTCATACAATTGACCTCAGCCCATCAATCCAGCCTGTCCAGATCCCTCTGTAGACCCTCCCTACCCTTGAGCAGAGCAACATTCCCTCCCAATTTGGTGTCATCTGCAAACTTGCTGAGGCTGCACTCAGTCCCCTCATCCAGATCATTGATAAAGATATTAAACAAGACTGGCCCCAGAGCTGAGCCCTGGGGAACATCGCTTGTGACCAGCTACCAACTGGATTTAACTCCATTCACCACAAGTCTCTGGGCTCGGTCATCCAGCCAGGTTTTTACCCAGCAAAGAGTATACCTGTCTAAGCCATGAGCTGCCAGCTTCTTTAGGAGAATGCTGTGGGAAACTGTGTCAAAGGCCTTGCTGACACCCAGGTAGACAACATCCACAGCCTTTCCTCATCCACTAGGCAGGTCACCTGTTCATAGAAGGAGATCAGGTTGGTCAGGCAGGACTTGCCTTTCATGAACCCATGCTGGCCGGGCCTGATCCCCCGGTTGTCCGGCATATGCCTGGTGAGTACACTCAGGATGAAGCTCTCCATAATCTTCCCCAGTACTGAGGTCAGGCTGACATAGGCCTGTAGTTTCCCAGATACTCCTTCCAGCCCTTCTTGTAGATTGGCATCACATTGGCAAGCCTCTACTTGTCTGGGACCTCCCCTGTTAACCAGGACTGCTGATAAATGATGGAGAGTGGCTTGGCAAGCTCCTCTGCCAGCTCCCTCAGTACTCTCAGGTGGATCCCATCCAGCCCCATAGACTTGTGCATATCCAGGTGGCACAGCAGGTCATTAACTGCTTCCCCCTGGATTACGGGGGGTTTATTCTGCTCTCTGTCCCTGTCTTCCAGCTCAGGGGGCTGAATACCCTGGGGATAACTGGTCTGACTATTAAAGACTGAGGCAAAGAAGGCATTAAGTACCTCAGGCTTTTCCTCATCCTTGGTGGCAATGTGCCCCCCTGCCCCTAGCCCCCCACATCTAATAAAGGATGAAGATTCTCCTTGGATCTCTTTTTGTTGTTAATGTATCTGAAAAAACATTTTTTGTTATATGTTACAACAGTGGCCAGGTCAAATTCTAGTTGGGCTTTTGCCTTTCTAATTTTTTCTCTGCATGACTTAATGAGATCTCTGTACTGTTCTTGGGTTGCCTGCCCCGTCTTCCAAAGGTGGCAAACTCTCCTTTTCTTCCTGAGTCCCAGCAAAAGCTCCCCGTTCAGCCAGGCCAGTTAGTTGTCTTCCCCACCTATTTGTCTTGTGGCACATGGGGGCAGCCTGCTCCTGTGCCTTTAAGACTTCTTTCTTGAAGAATGCCCAGCCTTCCCGGACTCCTTTGCCCTTCACAGCTGCCTCCAAACGAACTCTCAACCAGTGTCCTGAATAGGCCAAAGTCTGCCCTCTAGAAGTCCATGGTGGTGGTTTGCTGACCACACTCCTTACTTCACCAAACATTGAGAACTCTGTCATTTCATGGTCACTAAGCCCAAGACAGCCCCTGACCACCACATGTCCCACCAGTCCTTCTCTGTTTGTAAACAGCAGGTCAAGAAAAGCACCTCCCCTGGTAGGCTCACTTACCAGCTGTGTCAGGAAGTTATCTTCCCCACACTGCAGGAACCTCCTGGACTCTTCCTTCTCTGCTGTGTTGTATTTCCAGCAGATGTCCAGTAAGTTGAAGTCCCCCATGAGAACAAGGGCTAGCAGCTGTGAGACTTCTGCCAGACGCTTGTAGAATTCTTTGTCTACCTCTTCATCCTGGTTGGGTGTTCCATAACAGACTCCCAGCATATATGTGTGTGCGCGCGCGTGTGTGTATGCATGTACTATTAATGAAGTTCTGAAGTTGAAACTCCTCTATTCTTACTTTCTTATCCAGTGTTTGACCTCTAATTTCTGTTTTTAAAGGATCTTCCAGACTCTAGTTTCTTTTCAAGAAAGCTTAAAAATATCATCTACCCAGAAGTGCCAGTCTTCTCTCTGTAAACAATAATTTAATTACATTATTCCTTGAGCTTGTCATAGCATGCCATTCCGCAAACCCCCTCATGTTATTGTCCTGATATAAATATATCCTCAGCTCATTTGCTCAAATCTGACTGTTGGCGATCACAGCAGGAGCTGGAAAATAATGAATTTGATCATACAGGAAGGTAAAGAGGCTAGCCTAGCTTACAGAGAGACTTTCTCAGTACAATGCTTCCATTAACCCCCTAATGACATCCTCAAATGAATGTTTTTAAGCTAGAGCATAAATATAACAGCAGCATGCCTGTGCTTGCTGGAAATAGGAAACGTTCACAATATTCAGTTAACTTCCCCCGTGACACAAGTTAGGGTGTTGTTTTCTGCCCGTTGGCTCCCAAGACCTGAAAACAGAAGAGTTAACACTCAGATATGGCTCATCAGCGTCAGTGCCTAATTTGGTGGAAAGTCTAAGCTCGCTAGCTGAGCTTGGCTTTGGAGAGAAGCAGGTGCCTCCACAGGAAGAGTCAGCGGATCTTAGAGATTCCTCACAGGGTGAAATGAATTGCTGTATTGCAGCAATTTTAATTTGGAAGTCTCAAATTAATTCAAACTCACAACAGCCCCCTGGTGTGCAGCTGAGAAGTGGTTTCTTTGAAAATAGAAACAGAGGAAAAAGAAAGTTAAGCTGCTTGTCCTGGGAACCTAGTGAATCAGCAGCAGCTGGCAACTGATTTGACAAGTCCTGGCTCCACACTGCAGTGCTATGAGCTCTCTTTGGATCCTAAAACCTGCCCCTTTGGAAACACAGAGCTGGCAGGCAATTAAATGAGTGTCTGCTGGTTGACAAGGCTCCCTGCTTTGGCAGTAGGGACCCACTGGGCCCCCTCTGAGCAGTCAATGGGGATCTGGGTAGGGAGGGTAGGGAAAGTCTTCGGCTGTGCAGCTGGAAACAGTGCTGGAAATGCATGAAAGGCAGCTGATTCTCCATTACATGAAGGGCTTTTCAGCTGCTCTGACAGAATAAAAGATCATTAACATAGCGTGGAAACGGTCCTGCGTAATGTCCCCTGGCATGAGCCACCGCAGTGCCGGAGGTGTGGCTACAATACTCTCCCCTGCAACTGCTCCCTGATTCCAAATTTAGGCTCTGCCTAACACGGGTATTAAGAGTACAGAAAACAGCCAAAGGTGTTGATCACTCTGTACACCCACGGAGAATCTGCTCCAGAAAACACAATACTTATTTTATTGCTCACATTTCATTGCTGCAGGAAACTGAGCATATGCAGCCCCTGGGAGCTGTGAAACCCAGTTCATGGCTGGGGGGAAAATTCCTGTCAAGAAATGGACTCATTGCTGGATAGAGCTGAGTGCTTGCTCCATGGCAGGGCAAGGGCAAAGGAAAATCCTGCTTTGAAGCTGCCCCAAAATAATCATGGAACTATTCTTTTGGATGCTCCATCTAAGGAGGTTTATTCTGGATAATCTAAGCTGAGCCTTCTTGTAGATCTCAATTGCTTGGAAAAGCAAGTTTTCTGACAAGTTGCAACAATACAACATAATATTCAGTATTTTTCTTAAGGCCCAGCTCACTGAGTTATATGATTACACAAGGATCTCTGGTTTTGGCAAAATAAAAAAAAATCTGGTGATGTGACAGCTATACAAAAAAATCAGTGTATCAGACATGAAAGCTACAACTTCAGAAAGCTGGTGTTAAATTTTACAATTTTTAATTTTTTATTTTGTAGATCATATTCATCACCTCATTAACACCTCAGGGGTAATGGACAAATAACGGCAGGAATCTAACCAGATGATAGTTGTTCACACTGCAGTGTCCATGAAAAACCATGTCCTCTTATGTATTAGTATTGCTCAGGAGAAACACTAAAAAACAGGATAAAGCACATCTCCATGCTGTACCCCAGAACCTGAAGACCGGTCTCTGGGCCATAAAATGTGCCCACCTAAACAAAAGAACAAATCCAAAGGTATCTTTGCCTTTGTGAAAAAGAGCACTGAGGCATGCCTGTGAGCCTGGAGTAGCTCCGTGCTTGGCATTTTTGCTCATGAGAATGATGCACTCCAAAAGTCATGGTTTGTGTCATGTAACTCACAACCACTGCACGAGGCATGAAATTTGCCCTGGGAGTACTGAGGACCCTAGCAGGCTGCAAACTGGGGAGTGAATTCTCATGGGTGAATGGAGGAATGAAATTGTTCTCCTTGTCTGTGCAGTTACCATTCCTACCTGCTCCCAACACCTCCGGCCTTGCAGAGCAGCCCGCTCCTGTGGCTCCTGGGCACTAGGAAAGCACTGCTCAGCTCCTCCTCATCTTCCTACCACCCCTTCCCAGCATTTCACTCCACTTGCTAAGAGTCCTAGAGATACAGCCGCTATAAACTCACCTCTTAAGACCAAAAGTTTATCGGAGACTTTTCTAACTTAGCTATGGTTAAAATTGTCCATGAGTTTTGTTACAGTGCCCTTCATTTTAAGAATGCAGATTCGATCGTAACAAGAAGTAGCAGCACTGTTCACTGGGGTGGGAACAAGGTTAACTGCCACGAAATCTGTGATGGCTCTAAACAAAAGTGACTGCATCAATAGGGCTGTATTAATGCAAACCAATTCAATGACACCAAAGAGTGTTGCCAGATAATCATAGAATCACAGAATCATATAATCGTTTAGGTTGGAAAAGACCTTTAAGATCATCAAGCCCAACCATTAACCTAAGACTGCCATTCCACCACTAAACCATGTCCCTAAGCTCGTAATATTTCCTCCTGATACATCTCTGTAAGGAGTATGCTTTTGATGTGCTTCAAATCCACCAGGATGTAGAACCTGTAGACCCAAAGCTAGTTAGCATTGAACCCACTGCCAAGGGGAAGGGCACAAAGGGAGTGAGCAGCTATTCTGCCATCTCCTGGCTTAGCCGAAATTTGCACTGAAACAATCCGATGGTTTTGGTTTTTTCAGGGGGAGTGATCCAGTTGTTGTGAAGAGAAGGATGGTCCTTTCAACCCGTCTGTGCAAAGAGCCTGAGACCTTTTCTCAGGAGCAGATGCTATTATAATCCCAGTGCCTTAAACAAACAACTGGGCATTTGTGGCCTGATCCAAGAAATGCTGGACAGTTTTGCTTGCACAGTTCTGCATGTACAGGCTTATAAAGATTCCTCTGACTTAAACCTGTGTGCTTCAGTTGCATAATCCTTAAGTGTTTGAATTATAATTTTATTCTGCGTCCTTGTACCTTTATCTGATGGAGAATTCTTCACTTCCAGACCTGGCACAGTCATGCAGTTTTGCTGTGTTTTGTAAACAATCTCTCACCTGTTTGTAAAGCTCTTAAAAAATTCAACCTAAATGTTTTTGCTAAGTTATTTATGGCTGTGCCAGATACAGCTGTATGAAATGTGTCTTCTGATGCCACCTGTGCCCTATGAAATGCATGTTTATAAATCATTCTGAGATCCACCAGGATGAAAGATCCTATATAACCAAAGATACGTCGTTTCAGAGCCTTAATGTTCAAGTTCAAATTCATTAATGGACTTGTGTCAATTTACTCCAGCAAGGAACTTGGACATTTTGGTTTTAATGGCTATAAAAAATGGCAGAAAAATCTTGAAGAGGTTCAAAAGTTTAATTCCACTAAATGTCTACAGCTCAGGTACTACATTATTCCTTTGGTATAAAATCATATTAACACTGGGCAGATTTCCTCTGAAGTTTACCTCCCCTATATACTTGCCCATAATGACATTCCAAACCTCCTGATGTTTTTTCTTGTTATAATTCCTTCTTTCCCAGTAGCTTGCAACTTTTTTGCTTTGTGAAGGTCCAATTTTATTTTCAGAAGCATAGCTATCATGCAGGGATTTAGTACCTCAATTTGTTTTTCCGAGTTTCTTTTCATACTTTTTACTGCTTACAAGCAGCCCTGAGGGTCTGCAGATCCCAGGTTGGAAACTACAGATCTGTATTCAAAATAAAGCAAATTTTTTTGCTGCCCCAGCTGCTGAAAGGCACCAAAGGAGGGAAGGAGCAAGGGAAGGAAGGGAGGGGAGGGGAGGGAGGAAAAGGAGAAGGGAAGGGGAGGAAAAGGAGAATGGAAGGAAGCAAGCGCGCAAGGCAGGCAGGCAGACATTGAGGCTGAAGAAGCCCCAGCCTAATATATTTTACAAGGTAGTGGAGCAATATACTGTCAAATAATTTCCTTTTAATTAGAACTTTAATGATTAAGCCTGAAGGAATTTTATAGTAATTTAATTTCATATTATTTCTGATGTTTACTTACTTCATTTGAGGTAGACACTGAACTTCATTCACTGTCCTTCACTGTGGATAAATTCTGCTTCTGCCTTCTAACACCCCCCCACACACACACGCACACCCACACCCACAGAGTTTGGGTCTGCTTTGAATCAATTAGGAATTACCTTTACTCAGAAGACCAAACAAACAGAAAGGAGAAAATCAAAAGGAGAGAAGAACAGGCCTGCAGCACAGGTTTCTGCAAGGTAGGCATCCCTCCATGCATAAAAATCACCTTCATAACTAGGAGGAAAGGCAGGAAAGACAGAAGCACATTGAGCTAGCTTTGCTGCACTACAGTTCAGGGAAAGAAACCAACAGAGATTGTCACCAGTATGTTACAAGGCTCTAGATTTGCACACAGGTACCAGCACACCGTGTTGCCCATGAGGAGCCATGTCCCAATGGACACAGCCTCTGGACAGTCCTGGTCCTCTCCTGCAGCAGAGCCCACAAGAATCAGAAAAGCCATATGTGTCAAAAAGAGGAAGCAGGCTATGAAGTTACTAAGAAGTCTCTAGTGCATCTGTTACCCCCAAAACCAGAGTTATAAACATTTTCTAGTCATGCCAGGTGATTAGGATCTATTTTAAATGCGAAGTCACTCATACTACACATAAGTCAGGAGCAGTGGAATGGTGCGATTTGTTTTCCTAGCAGATTGTTTCATTTCATTAAGCATTATAATAAAATTATTTGGGAAATATCTCTGGCCTTAAAACCCTGTTTTTAAAATAATCCACCTTGGATGGCTTGGCTGGGCAACTAATGCTGTAAGTGACAACTAGCACTACGTAATGACTTACTATAAATACTCCAAGGATTAGCTTGTATGATGTGGAGAGTTTACCCACTCATTTTTCTATCCAGGTCAAAGGGCTGCACTGTTTAAAAATCTGTAAGGAATTCCTTTATACAACACATCATAAAGGACAATGACAGCAATGCTACACAGTTACATACCCCAGGACACAAGAATGACATCTGCAGTTAGGAATAAAGGTTGAGGCTGGATTGGCAGAGTTTAAGCAAGTATGTTCAGGGGAACTTCTGAAAATAACTGTATGCTTCTTTGCTTGTAGAGGTATATGTATCGATATACCAGGAACACCGGATGGATGAGACCAACAAGGCTTCTGCCAAGTCTTTGCAATCACAGGTAACTATGGAGACATTTCATCTAGAAGTACCCACCAAACCTCCACTCCACAAGTCTTCTTTACACACCGTAACAATATAAAAGTACAAAGGATCAAAAGTCACCAGAACTACATAATATAGCAGAAGAGAACAGGAGAGGTCGAGGACTTCATTCCTTCCATCACAAAAGCATTGAGGTGAAAATACCCTATTCTTCCCGAGTAGTGGATTATACTCCAAACTACAGAGGTAACAAAAGAGGAAAAAAACCAGCTTTTGATCATGCAAAATGGAGAAAATTTTCTCCAAACCATATATGTGTTAGTCAGTTTAACCCAGGTTGCATGAATGAAACTCTGGAATAAGACAAGTAGCACCTGTAGGATCACCAATGTGTTCTGGCCATCATCCCATCTCTTGTCATAGCCAATCTCTGCTGTATCACAAAAAGCTGACAACCACTTTTATTCTATGAAACCAAGCAATGTGCCAGGTTTGGGAGGCCAAGGGTGAAGGATATCCTTATTACCTGTTACAGGCAACCAGCCCCTGTATGGATTTGGAACAAAATAAATGTCATAAATAAAATAAAAGCTGACTGAACACTATTCATAGCACTGGGCTGGATCCAGTGCACAGTATGTATACCTGGATAGTGGTGATGGCAGGACCTTTGTCATCGCAAGATCCAGACTGTGCCCCCTACGCTGGGCAATGTGAAGGACAGAAGAAGAAGGATGAATAAATCTCCCTCAGGAAATCCATCCAAGTTTCCTGAAAGTTTTCAGTAGAGACCAAAACTAGCAAGAGGATATGCCTGACTCTTATTCCCTTATCAAATAATACAGTCCTGTTTTCGCTAACAAATCTGCTTAGTTACAATTATTCTCCTTTGACCTTGGTATGAAGGCTGTTCAGTACTACAGAACTTGTACATTCAAGTAGAAAAAAACAAAATAAATTAGTAAAGCCTCTTCAGTTGAAGTGTTTTGCTGTACCAAGGCAAGGAGCAAGGATGCTGCCATCCATTGGAACACCAGAGGATACTGAGCAATTGTTACTATTAACAGTCTGGTTTCTCTCCTGCAGAAACTCAGGCACTCAGAGGTGGAAAACAGCCAACGACACTGACCTCCCCACACTTGAAAATCGAACTCCAAAAGCCTGGGAAAAAGAGAGTCAGCCGTTCTCAGAGTGAAACACAAGGAAGTCAAGTTCAATAAAGTTCTGTGAAGAGAAACAGATACCCAAAGATATTTCAAGCTTCTACATTTCAAAACATCCTTTATCACAAAACACCCACTAATATGCAGAGAACAATGCTCCAGTATCAGGAGATGGAGAAAACTCACATCCATACAGTAGAAGAGGGAAGGGGGTGAAGCTTATTTCGTTAGAAAAGATAGTTTTGTGATTATAGAATAAATTCTGCTGCTGTAGGTTTCGGCAAGTTACATGCCCTGCTATTGAAGCACTTGCTTAACTTACCTGCTTTCCACCAGGCATACTCATTAGTCTATGTGCCTGAGTTAACTTCAAGGACATGCTTAGTATTGTGCAAGAATTTAAGATCTCTGATAATTAGTGATAGGCTGAGACACGTAATTAAGTAAGTGCTTTGCTGAATCATCCTTAACATCCACAAATCACCTTGCTGGAAAATAGCTTTAATAAAATTTTCCTCTCTCATGAGGAAAAGGCATGGGTAAGGATTTGAGGTAAAACAGCACTGGGGCATACTAGTATACTGGCCCTATTTTCTTAGGTTGCCTCCAAAACGACTGGTTTTCCTAGGCTCTCCTAACAGTGACTGAAGAGAGAGGAGCACCTTGTGGGGGATATTCTTCCCATTTCTTGAGAAACCTGACCACTCTTGCTCATTCTCTTAAACCCTAGAGGGGCCTGTGTCTCTCCCCTGACTATTATAAGGAGCTTAATGCAAAACAGTTCTTGCCATAATCATGCCATTATATGATTTAATTTATACGGAATAAATTCTGGCTGAACAGGCAAGGAGATAAAGTTATTCACTAGCTCACATTTTGTCAGATCTGAGCTGCTTGTGATTAGCAGACTTTCTATTGCTTCTTTTGTTGAACTACTCTGGCGCAATCAACAGTCAGTTTAATTCCTTACTTCTCAGTGACACTTGATTACTCCCTAATTTCCCCCCTTTCCTACCCCCCAGATCACTCCCTTTCTTCAGTCTTCACATAACGTATGTATATTTTTATAGCTTTCTCCTCATTTACCCCTAATTTCACAACTGAGTAAGATAGGAGCTGTTTTGCAGACCAATTTCAGTAATAAGCCTATACTTTCCAAAGCAATCCCAATGCAAGTAGTTTGCTCCAAAGACCCAACCTCCCTAAAACAACCCATTAGCAAAGAATGCGTCTGTAGGGTGAGCATGGAATCTTGTACAGATATACAAGGTATACTTTCAGAGAGACATGACCTGGGATGGGGAGACAAATGGGGAACAGAAAACGTCTACTTGAGAAAAAGCTTTGTAAGGTTCATGGGAAATGTTTGAGAAGAAAGGAAGTTGGCAGAAGGAACAACCCTCACTTGTAAGCCACAAGCAAAGAAACTTACTCTTCTGTCACATCTGGTGATCCAGAGTCCAACAGAAGCAACAACTCTACATTAGGTTTACCTGTTACGTACCCAGCAATGTAATATCTCCCAAAGACATGCCCCTTTGATGATTCCTTTTTGAGTACTTGATGATGTATTTATCCTACAAGAGCAAGTGCTAAAAAGCTGTCACTGGCTAATGGTCCTCTAAGTTAAGGCTAATGCTGTCCTTACTGAATCTAATAAACGTTATTCGCAGTGGTCACAGCATATAAGCCACTGACTTGGTACCCAGATCTGTCTTCTCATTTCTTGCCTGCATAACACTAAAAGAGAAATTATTTTGGTGAAGGTATGTGGATGGTGTTATGAGAAAGAGATTGACAGCAAACAAAATCTGCACATCACCAGGTATGTCCAATACCAGGAATATAGTCGTAGTGATCTCTCTCACAGGCATGTGTGACCATCTCCATCACTGGAAACTTGTGAGGATCAGTCAAAAATAGTTTCTGCAATGCTAAGCTTTCTTTCAGGCAAAAGGCCATCAAGACAACCTCTCTAGGTCCCTTCTGGGCTGGTCTTATACCTGTTTTGGAGATAGGAAGCTGCAAGCTGGAGCTCTGCCAGCCAGCTCTTTTCACAACCCTAAAGAAGCTCAGTAAAGCAACTGCAAGGAGCTCAGCAAAGGAAACATTTTGAAACCAAAACAGACAACACCCAGATGCAAAGAGACTACATATATCTGTCAAAAGCCCTGTACCAATCCTGTGATACCCCATTTCACTTCCTTTCACATAGGTGCTTGATCTTAGCCTATGTACACTTTCAGTGAATCAACTTTTGTAGCAATCATGGAGAAAGGAAAAACTGCAAATTCATGGCTGCAGATACAGAGGAAGCATCTCTGGTTTGTTGCACCTTCTTAGCTATCACCAGAGACCGTGATAATTCACGAGGGAAATGAGAGTCACTCTGAAAACTTGGAGTGGGGACAAGTCATGAAGCACCCAGCAAGACATCAACTACATTAAGAGATGGAAGAGAGAAAACTCTGTAAAATAAGACTTCCTAGAAAGGGACTATAAAGACCTGACGTGATAAAGCATGATAACTGAACAATCCCTTAGAAAATATCACTATCCTCAATAAGAAAAAAATACAGACACACTCCTCTGTGTACCACAGCTCTCCAAACATCTAAATAGTTCATATTCAGTAATGGCTTTTGGCTCTTCTACTAAGGTAGGTAATAAGGTATTAGCCTTATTTTGCTGAGGAGGAACCAAACCATAAAGTGGATTAAGTGAGCTACCCGAAGAGTGCACAGAACTGTTGCACGATAGGCTCATTTGATAAATACCCAGCAAAAGAACTGGCAACAGCTGAACTGAGAATTAATCCCACATCACTTGAATCCAATTTACCATATTAAATTTTATCAAAACTGTTACTGGGGCTTCAGGACTAAGAGATGTATATGTGTTCTGCACATTTCATTTGTCCCTACATAAGGCAGGTGTAAGTTCAGGGCTATGCCTTGGCAATAAAAAAAGTGGGTACTGGCATCAGTGGTTGAAGATAGGAGATTGACCACCCTGGCCCTGCTCTGAATTCTTTGCTGAAAAGGCTGTTAATAACTGAAGGAATATTACCTACCATCTGTGGCATAGAAGACTTTCCTCTTTGCTTAAGGGAAAACTACTTTGGATGTAACTAGGAAAACTAGATAAATCATTACAGCAACAAGATCAGCCAAAACCCCCAGGAAAACTCAGGCAGAACAACCGTTCCTGCTTGCATTTGGGGTCTGACGCTGACCTGTGGCAGCTACTCTGGGAGGAAGAAGTCCCAATCTTCATGCTGTGGAGTTAAATCCCCAGGGAAAATCCCTCCCTGTGGCCCTGGGAGTCCCCTGCTGCAGTCTGGCTCTAACCCAAGCTGCCGGCTGAGATGTTAGAGCTACGCAGCCCCTTACCGGGCCACAGCAGCGAGGAAGCCTTCTCCATATCAGCCAGGGGCGGCCAGGTCTAACTGCTCAGGCTGGGGAGAATAATCCGTCCCTAAATCCCATGGTTTCGAGCAGAAAACAGATAGATCATCTACCTTGGAGCAAAAGCAGCCTTAGCAACTGCCTAGCAACACTACCACAGAGAAAGGCAGGAGCTGCTGGTTATCCGGATGCAAACTCACAGGGACGATCCAGCGCCAGCCAGAGCTCAGCAGCCTCTCATGCACAAACCGAACCGCAGCCTTGTCTCTCTCTCAGCCCTACAAAAGCAGGAGGCTTCTGTCCATACAGCAGTGAGCATTCAAAATATGTTAATTCTTTTCCCTAAAAATCTGTTTTTCTCAGCCTTCTGCATCGTCATGTAGATAAACTCGCCAGGTAAATGTGTTACTGGTAATTCAAAGGTTAACAGTCACTCCTAAGACTACAAGGGGTTTTTTTATCTTCAGTATATATCATCATAATTTAGACTTTTTTTTTCCCCCCTGATTATAGAAATGACTGATGGGTTGTGGAACTGTAATGGTTATCTCAAATTCCTCCCTGGAACGTTGCAGAGTTGTAACTTCCACCCTTGCAGTTTATAGCTTCCACAGTTGCTTTATTAACGCTGCTGCAAAAGAGAAATATTACTTGGGCAATATATTGGTGCCCGTTAGTATTGCAGACTGAATGTTATGCATCATATTGTAATGTCTCTGATACCAGAGCCAAAATGGTTACAGGATGAATAAGGCTATTAACTCTAGGAACTGTGAGCAATTTATATTCAAATGTTGCTCCACCTTAAAAAAAATGTCCTTGCTGTGGGCTTTGAGCTTACAAACCTAAAGTTAGCACTTCCCAAGTGGAAAGGCATGGATACGAACAGCAGCTGCAAGCAGAGGCAGACTGAGAAATGGAAGAAAAGCGCTCACGTTGGATGTCCAGTTGTGAGGTCTTTTGGGCTAATAGCAATTATTTGTGACAGTTTTGGAAAATACAATTATAAATAAATCTGTGAGGTAATGACTAATGATTCATCTTCTTTTACCTAATATCCACACTGATATTTCAGTTTCAGAACTAAATTGGCAGGGTGCCAATTTGACAGTGAGGTAATTTCAATTATAGTTAGAAGACTGTAAGTTTTCATCTCAAGTTTACTGCCTACTAAAATATATTTATGCAATTGCATAGGATCACCACCATCCTTTCTTCCTCTATGTTTTCTTTTCCATAATAGATATTTAAAAGAAAACGCTTTTATTTCTAAGTTAGCTCAAGCTAATAGGTTTATAAAGCACAAATCAGTTGTCCTTCCACTGGTAAACTCCAGAAACACTTGTTAAATCTGAGCTGTAACATGTATCATAGAAAGCTCGTCACATGAGTAGCTGGGATTTTATGTCATATGGCTGTAAATTGCTCTATTGGTTACACTAAGTGCCTTGATTTCCATTTGGATCACTGTTTGGTGCAAGGGGCCAATTTTTGCAACTATCACTGTGGGGTTTTTTGTGTTTTTGCTCATGTGTTTATTTGCAGCCTAAATCTCCCCCCAAACCCTATAACATGGCTTGTTTAAATTGACACTTTGCTTTAATTGCTCAGTGTTGCATATTTAAGCAGTGAAAAATAGTCTGAGCAGATCCTATACCCCGATACAACCCACTGGAATCCACCAGTATTTTAGATTTCCAGTCTTTTTCTCAGGAGATGCAGGATTTCAATGCCCACTGGTCCGAATGTAAGGCATGAGGTCCATCCAGGGTACTTAGTCCACCTCCCACAGCAACATGCAACCATATAACAGAAGTGGCATCCAAGAAAGCTGCCTTCCACGTCATCCTGATACAGAACTCCCACAGCCTGGAAATGGCTGGCTTCTGGATGACAGTTTGATGCAGATATTTCTAGTTTCAATTGCTTTCTGTCTAGATTGTTTCTTCCAAACCACACCACATGTGAAGGAATGAGTATGGCACAAGCGACCGACCGTTCACCAAGGACTGGAATGAACCTGTCAAACATTTCCCTTTTAATCTAAACTACATTACATTTGAACTTAAGCTGTCAACAGCTGGAAGTGTTGCAACCTATTTAATACAGTTGAATGCAAAATGTTTTAGAATGTTTTTTCCTGTTTTACAGAAGACAAAGAATATAACACTGACATTTACAATTTTTAGATCAGACCCCTCCTCCCTCACCTCTCTTGCATTTGGACCTGCAGTACTTTTCATCTCCCTAAACTGCCCCGGTGTTAATACTCATCCTTGCTGATCCCTCTCTCCAATGCTTTGCCCAGGTATCCCCACTCGGACAGGAAGGAGCAGGCAGAATCCAGCTGCTCATATACAGAATAATTCCTTGACTCTGCCTCGAATTGCACAGCAATGAAAGATTAAATGATTTCTGGAAGCAAAATTTGCGATTTCTATGATCGCCAAGTTTTCCTTACAAAATCCCTCATTCAAAATACGATTTATACACATATTTGCTATAGGATCAACTCTTGGATTGCTTTTGCTAAACACCAAAATGCCAGGTATTTTCTACCGGAGTCTTACTCTGGAAGCAATGATGAGGATTAATTACACAGTATTATGGGTTTGAAAAGGGCTGTGGATCCAACTATGTGTGAGGAGGAAGACAGGGTGTTTATCTGAAAATCAGAAGCGTAAATGCTGCAATCTAAGTGAGTCTTTCATTAACTGCTAAACCAAGAATCACAGTTAGTTCCATGATGCTATTTTCCTTTAACATCTAGAGCAGAAATCATAATAATTCTTTGCGCTATTTAAGGACTCTGCTATCTGCCCTGCTCTCTGTTTTCACCCCTTATAGGAGGAAGGAGACGAGTTATAGTGCAACTTAAGACCTCCAGATCTGGCCCTTCTGTTAGCCCCAGAATAAAATAAGTCTTAAGTCAAGGAAATCACTAAAAAAGCTGCAAAAAAAAAACCCCAAAACCCTACTAGCACGACCACCTGCAGCATCCACACAGAGAAGCAGGAACAGGACTATGACAGTCCCACATGTTCGTGGGGATGAAGGGGCTGCCCCCGACATTTCACTTGGGAAAGGGAATCTGTAGTTGTTGGATAAGCACAAACTGAAGGAGAGGGGAGGAGGATGAGAGCTCGCTGTTAAAAAGCGCTTGTTTACTGTCTTACTCCAGTGGGGCAGAGGCTCAAGGGGGAAAAGTGCTAAATCTCTGCGTAGGTCAGACTCCCGGTCTGCTCCTGGCTTGTGCTGGAGAAATCCAGGATTTAACTATAAAGCTGCACCTTACAAAAGTGGATCTGTCTTCTTGCTACCAGTGAAAACAAACAGCAGGGCAAGTGAATGAAAAGCCAAAGAAAATAATACCTGAGATGAAAAATACTGAATAAAAGCCAGGAAAACATCCTGAAACAAGATCTGCCAGGCTGCAAAGCAGACTCACATTTAAGCACTACATTCAGAACAGGGAAAGTTGGTCTAGGCAAGATCAAAACCAGTAAGGAATAAATTTGCAGAGCATAAAAATGGCTAAACAATACACCATTTTGACTTCAGCAAGCTTTTGATTTATGTCACTATGAACTGGTATAGTCACCAGGCTCACTGATTTCATGTCCTCCTCCTTCCAGAACTGCAAAGGCAACAAACATCATCACAGGCTTCACTGTGCACCATGGAAAGGAATCTGAGACGATTATTCATACTTTTCTCTTAGAAACTTTCCATTTTGGTAAGCAGCTCTTATTAAAGGCAATACAAGTGCCCCCTGCCCCCCCCCCCCCGAGAAAAGGGGAAGGATGATCTCCCTGGTCCTGCTGGCCACATTATTCCTGATACAAGCCAGGATGCCGTTGGCCTTCTTGGCCACCTGGGCACACTGCTGGCTCATATTCAGCCAGCTGTCAACCAGCACCCCCAGGTCTTTTTCCACCAGGCAGCTTTCCAGCCACTCTTCCCCAAGCCTGGGGTTGTTGTGAGTGCATTTCTCAAGGCACAGTAACTTACATGGCGACATACAAGTTTACAGGTGAAACCAGAATCTTTTTGTCCTTTTTTTTAACTCCAGAATACACAGCAAAACATGGTATATGATTATAACATTAATTCTCCCATGAAGACATCTGTATTTGTCTCTTGATATATTCTTTAATTTCAATAAACTGTAATCTTTTCAAATATTGTCCTATTTAAAAATGTTCATTGCAATGTAATGACACAAACTACAGAAAAAAAAAATCATCCTTAATAGAAAAACTGCCAGTTTCTTCAGAAAATAAATATCTTCATGTAGGCTCAAAAGACCAGACCTGACACTTTGTTCTACCAGCAGCTTCACAGTATATAAAGAAGTTTATTCAATCAACAGACCAGGCATACCTTACTCAATTGCCATATATATGGATCTGTAGTGATGAGACTATAAAGATACACTTGCAGCTCCTTATGTTTATATGCACCTATGCATATGTTTATATGCAGACTTCTCCTAACTATAGATGTTTCTGTAAGTATTTAATTCCTATCTATCTGCTTCACTTTGATAGCAGAAGTACCCAGATCCCCAGAAAATTGTCCATGTAGGTCCCTGTTGGTAACAGTTTGAACAGCTTTGAACATTCAGAAAATGACCCACTATTCATTTTGGCCATAAAAAGCTACTTTTAATAATCTCCAGAAGTTAAGTCCAATACAAAAATAACAACATGGGTCAGCTACAGCTGAAGACTCAACTGTTCTTGTCAGTGACAAAGAAATATCCCTTAAGAAACAGCATTCCAGTTCTCCAGGTCCTTTTTATCAACGAACCTCCAGAACCCTTTGAATGGAGGTTTCCAAAGGCACTGGGATAACTCAGTTCCCTTTGCCTTAATCCAAAACCCAGTTAGATAAATAGTAAGACTCCCATGTGTTCCAGGGAGGTTTGAGTCTGAACTTACATCCATTTAAATATTGGTTTTCTGCAGAACACTTCAAACGTCCAGACATTTTGAGCCAACCATGGTCCTACGTGGTGGCAGGGTGAGCTGCCCGTACAAAGTGGTTGTCCCGATTTATCACTGGGGTGATAAAGTGCAGGAAAATATTGTTCCTGCTGTGACTGCTAAAAAGGATTTCCCTGTGTTGTGCTTGCTGGGCTGTGAAGTGCAGCAGCCATGGCTTTATGTTTTTGTTCTTTCACCTTCGGTTGTGTCACTCTCACATGGTTTGTCCCCATTGCAAGAGTGAGACAGAAATGAAGTCATGCCATGCTTTATTTCAGGCTCAGGACTTGGACTGCTGTATTGGGTTTGCATGGCAAAGTTCTGGTAGCAGGGGGGGCTACAGGAGTGGCTTCTGTGAGAAGCTGCCAGAAGCTTCCCCTGTGTCAGATAGAGCCAATGCCAGCTGGCTCCAAGGCGGACCTGCTGCTGGCCAAGGCGAAGCCCATCAGCGACGGTGGTAGCGCTTCTGGGATAATGTATTTAAGAAAGGAAAAAAAACCTGCTGTGGAACAGTAGTAGGAGAGAGAAAATAGAGCCAATGCCAGCTGACTCTAACCAAGAGGATGTGAGAGGAGCAGTCCTGCAGCCCCCCAGACCAGTGCAGCAGGAGGGCAGGAGGGGCTCCAGGCGCCGGAGCAGAGATTCCCCTCAGCCCCGGGGGCAGCCCATGGTGGGGCAGGCTGTGCCCCTGCAGCCCAGGGAGGCCCACGGGGGAGCAGATCCCCACCTGCAGCCCG
>BOSO01018050.1:0-29078 GCA_018403395.1 Gorsachius goisagi | reverse complement strand
GGTTTGGACTAGATGACCCCTAGGGGTCCCTTCCAACCCGAAACCTTCTATGATTCTATGATTCTATGATCTTGAGTGCCATTACACAGCACATCCAGGACAACCAGAAGATCAGGCCTAGTCAACATGGGTTTATGAAAAGCAGATCCTGCTTGACTAACCTGATCTCCTTCTATAACAAGGTGACCCGCTTAGTGGGGGAGGGAAAGGGCCAATTGTATGAGGTTCAACAAGGCCAAGTGCTGGGTCCTGCACCTGGGTCACAACAACCCCATGCAACGCTACAGGCTTGGGGATGAGTGGCTGGAAAGCTGCCTGGCAGAAAAGGACCTGGGTGTGCTGGTTGCCAGCTGGCTGAATATGAGCCAGCAGTGTGCCCAGGTGGCCAAGAAGGCAAACGGTATCCTGGCTTGTATCAGAAACAGTGTGGCCAGAAAGACCAGGGAAGTCATCCTTCCCCTGTACTTGGCACTGGTGAGGCTGCCCCTCAAATACTGTGTTCAGTTTTGGGCCCCTCACTACAAGAAAGATGTTATGTTGCTGGAACATGTCCAGAGGAGAGCATCAAAGCTGGTGAGGGGTCTGGAGCACAAGCCTTACGAGGAGCAGCTGAGGGAACTGGGGTTGTTTAGCCTGGAGAAGAGGAGGCTGAGGGGAGACCTCATTGCCCTCTACAACTGCCTGAAAGGAGGCTGTAGGGAGGTGGGTGTTGGTCTCTTCTCCCAAGTAACAAGTGATAGGATGAGAGGAAATGGGCTCATGTTGTGCCAGGTGAGGTTTAGATTAGATAGTAGGAAAAATTTCTCCTTCACAGAAAAGGGTTATCAGGCACGGGAATGGACTATCCAGGGAAGTGGTCAAGTCACCATCCCTGGAGGTGTTTAAAAGATGAGTAAATGGGGTACTTAGAGATATGGTTTAGTAGTGGACAGTTTCAGTTGGACTCAATCTTGAAGGTCTTTTCCAACCAAATGATTCTATGCCATGTAGGTATAGTGGGTGTGTGGAAACATAACTTGTGTGCTCATACATACATCTGCTGAAGGGTGGACTGCTTGACACAGGACAAGAGGGGTGTGTGTATTGCGCCTTGACCTCTCTTCTGACAAACTTTATTTCTTTTTCTTCTCTAAGGGACTTCCAGGCAATCCTGGAGCTCAAGGGCCTGCTGGAACTAAGGGAAGAAGAGGTGAAACAGGACCTCCTGGACCCAAAGGAGAGCCTGTAAGTGTCTGAATAGCTCTCTGCACAGTGGGCACACCATGGGAGCCTGTTACAATTTCATGGATGAGCTCTGAGAAACTGCCCCATTTAGCCTGCCTGCCCTGCCTTCTGCATCCCAAAAGGTGTGCAGATGCTGGTCTCCTTGTCTCCCTCATCTTCGCAGAGCAGTACTTCCATAATCCTAAGCCTTATGTTTACCATCTCACCTTAAAGAAGCATCCTGTATTCCTACATAACCACAAATGCCTCTGTGGATGCCCAGGGACCCTTTGGCTGTACTCTGGCAAGTTCCCCAAATGTCTGGCTTCTTACAGAATCTCACAGAGTCAAAATCTGGTGGCTGTTATGGTAGAGCTCTCTGAAAAGGGCAGCGTCACCACACTGATGGTGCCACACAGACCCAAGCTAATGTGGTGGGGCACTGCAAAATTTGGGGAGTGAGTTGGAGGTGATGTTCCCTGGCAGAACACAGCAGTACGTCTCCACCAGCACCAAGAGGCCAGAGCCCAGTCAGCCTATGCCCTTCTGCAAAATCTGGAGGGGAAAGGAATGCGGGATGAGCTGGGAGTAAAGCAGTTCAGGGAATGAACCACAACTGTTTGTGGTCATTGCTGTGACCACCCTCCTGAAAGAATAGTCTGGCTGTGGCCAAAGGTAAGATCCCCCAAGCAATGCCAGCATGGGCATCCCTGCCCCCCTGCTGCCAGGCGCATGCTTACTAAGGGGACAAGGAGATGTCTCTTGGGCCAGGAAGGAGAAGGCAAGGCAGCCAGGCATCACTGCTCAGGTAGCTTCCATCTTTGCATCCTGTTTATGTGACTTCCTGTGTCTGCCAAGGGTCGACGTGGAGATCCAGGGACGAAAGGCAGCAAAGGCACTCCTGGGGCCAAAGGAGAAAGGGTAAGTAAAGCAACTTCCCAAACCATTGCAAATGAGCCCAAGATGCACAGGACTGGTGTACATGATGCGCTGCTGCCCAGCCATGAAGTGTTCATCCCAGTGGGCTCTGCATTTGTGCTGTGCTCCCACTGTGTCCACTGCCTGCCCTGGTGGTAGCAGGTACAGCCTCCTCTTCCAGGGCTTGATCCAGAGAGGGGATGAAGGCCAGCAAAGCTTGAGGCTGAGATGTGTTCAGAAGGCACACTGCCCTGACACTATGTTTGAAGCCAAGAAACACCAGATTTGAGAAAAGCATCATGCCTCCTCACTCCAAGGATCACTGCCATACACACATGGAGCACTGGAGACATCCCTGACCAGGAATATCTTTACCCTCCTAACAGGGAGATCCTGGTCCAGAGGGTCCTCGTGGCCTGCCTGGTGAGGTTGGAAGCAAAGGAGCAAGGGTAAGCATGAAGCAGGGGTTGGTGAGAGCCAGGAGGGAGGGAGAACACTGTTGCCATCCGGGGCAGCTCACCTGACCTTCCTCCTCATGCACACCTGCCTGTACCTGCCTCTGTACATTCTTGTGTCTTGCTTTGCTTTGCAGGGAGACCAAGGACTGCCAGGACCCAGAGGCCCTTCAGGTGCTGTGGGAGAGCCAGGCAAGATAGTAAGTCATCCTGGGGAACCTGTGTGACCATGTCCTCCCTCTGCAGTGAGAGCGTGCCCTACTGACGTAAGGTGGCTGCACCATCCCTCTCAAGAGCAGCCTGCCTGACCTTTTCTCAAGGAGGGTAAAAACTAGCCCAGAGGCCCCAGCTAGCACCTGAGGCAAGGAGAAATCGTAAGACCCAGGTGTCCCTGCTTTTCCATCACTCTTGGTCCCAGATGTTCCCATGACAATATGAAAGGTACTGTCAGAGGGGTTCACAGAGAAGGGAAGGTGGGGCTCCCCGGGTGCCCATTTGTCCTGAGTCTGTGATTAGTCCAACACCCCACTGTGGCAGTAGTGCTGTGACATCCGTGTGGCTCTGCAGGACACAGAAACCCAAGTGCTGAATTAGTCACTATCACAGTAACCTCATTGGGAGGGGAGATGGTCCTGCAGCATCGTCTCAAGAGCTGGTTTCTCCAGCATGATCCTGTGTGCAGCCAAGGAGCTGCAGGGGACATTCTCACCTGCTCCCTATCCTGCAGGGATCACGTGGGGACCCTGGTGACTTGGGCCCAAGAGGTGATACCGGACCACCAGGACCAAAGGTAAAGTCCCTGAATGCAACTCTATATTTGAAAGGGTATTTTTGTGTGCTTTTTCTTTGGAAAAAAAAAAAAGGCAGTTTCTACTGCAGAAACTTGTGTGCCTTGGAAACTGAATGGCTCAAACCTGAGCCTCCCTATGGGGCAGAGATGTAGGGCTTGCTCTGGCCAAGGCAGCTCTGATTACATCCCTCACCCTGCACAGATTCATGGGTGTCCCTGGCACATGGCATCCCCAAGACCCTGCAAAGCCTTGCTCCACACAGCTATTCCCAATGTTTCAGGGCCAACTGCAGAAGTCATGGCTCCTGGTACTGTCTCATCCTGAGAGGGGAAGAAAGCGGCTCTGGCTGTTGCTGGTATTGCCAGGTCAGAAAGGCTGGGTTTGGTTTCTGACAGGTCATTTTTTTTCTACCAAAGGGTGACAGAGGCAGACCTGGTTTTAGCTACCCTGGACCCAGAGGACCGCAGGTAAGTATGCCTCATCCAGCACAGACATACGCACTGCAAGGAAGCCTCTTTCGGTGGAGGTTGCTGTTGGAGCTGAGCAGCCTGGGAGATGGATGAAGAAAAATGATCAGGGTCACAAAAAAGTGAAACCCACAAAGGGGGCAAGGATTGAACCTGGCTGCAGCTCCATCAGCCTTGTGGCAGAGGTGCTGGGGACCCCAGCCTCAATTATGGTGAGATGGGGAGGTGGCTGCACCCACCACCCCAACTGTCAGCCTGAAGCTACACTGCTGTTCAGCTTTGTGCCCCTTCACTGCAGACTTCGGATGTATGCATGCACGGTGGGGGGCT
The DNA here is from genome assembly GCA_018403395.1 of Gorsachius goisagi. Lineage (NCBI taxonomy): Eukaryota > Metazoa > Chordata > Aves > Pelecaniformes > Ardeidae > Gorsachius > Gorsachius goisagi. The sequence continues at coordinate 24,914 of BOSO01018050.1, read as the reverse complement.
GGTAGTAGCCAGGTGCTGACCTCTCCCTCCTCTCCCTTCGCAGGGTGACAAGGGTGAGAAGGGGCAGCCGGGACCCAAGGTGAGTGTGTTTGTTTCCGTTGCCTGTTTTTTGAGCTGATTGAAATGCCAAGTAGCTGTCAGCCAACTCTCCAAGTGCATGGCTGAGGAACCTGTCCTACTGGCAGCTGCCCTGGCTATTCTGTGCAGCTGTGGAGCCTGGGTATATCTCCCAAGCCCATCTCCTTTTGAAACCATGTGGAATATGCTCAGCGAAACTTCTTTATTCTTAGCTAATGCCTATGCAAACACCATTTATTTGCTCTGCGCTGAGCTGCTGGTTTAGAGGGTGCTCTCCCAGGTCAATCAAGCATGTGGTTTTGATGGGCTTATAGCAGTAGTGCCTCTGCCTGAGCACATCCAGATGTGCTCCATGCTGGATCTCTTTCTTCTTCCTTTGAGCAGGGAGGAAGAGGTGAGCTTGGTCTAAAAGGAGTACAAGGGACCAAAGGAGAGAAGGGGGAACCGGTAAGCAGACTTCCTGTACTGCCCACGGGGCCAGCGTCCCTCTCCCACACCTCTGCCAGGTGTGCTGGGGCCGGCACTGCCCGCTATCCATGGCAGGCTGGTGACTGCGCTTAGCAGAGCTGTGCCTGCTGATGGGGTCAGGAGGAGCCCCGAACACCAGCGGCTGCACCGCCAGACTTGCTGGGGAAATATTTGACCCTCCTTTGCTTCTTCCTCAGGGTGATCCTGGCCCAGGAGGTGAGCCCGGACCCCGCGGTCCAACTGGTGAAGCAGGCCCGGAGGTACAGTATCATGCCATTATGTCTGAGCAGATACTGCAGCTCCCTCCTCTCCTCCCCCCTTCTCCTTCATACTCTAAAGCCCAGAGGACCCCAGTGGCCCACAGGGCTTGCTGGCGGGGAGACTATCTGCCAGATGTGTCCGCTGGCTCCCAGCGAGACTTTCCTACCCTTCCCATGGCAGACCTCTGCAAAAAGCCACGTTTTTGATGGCTCTGACATGTAGTTCCCAAAAAGGGAACTCGGGAAAACTGTGCCTGAAATCCCTATGTTCTTCTTACAGGGGACTCCCGGCCCACCAGGAGATCCTGGCCTGACTGTAAGTAGCACTGCTCTGCAGCCACTGGTTCTCTTCCTCCTGGGGCAACCACGGCTTTGCCGTGCACAGCCTGAGAACAAAACAGGGCATCAGGTCCTGCTGCTGCCTGGCAGATGTGGCCTGTGGCTTCCCATGGGAGCCAAGGAAAGAGGAGAGGGGGCCAGCTGGGTGGGAAGGGAAAAGGGGAGCCTTTCCCTTAGAGGGGATGGATGCTGTGTAAGGGGAGGGAGGCATTCACCCTGCACCCCTTTGCTGGCAGGACTGTGACGTGATGACCTACGTGCGAGAGACGTGCGGATGCTGTGGTGAGCAGACCATCACCTCTCCCCAGGGCAGGGGAATGAACACTCGAGGGATGGGGAAAGGGGGTCACCAGAGGCTGCCTTCTTCTTTAGGAGCTCCTTTGAGGGAGCTCTGCCCTGTGAGCTGCCCTTTGCACTGAGCTGCAGTGGGCTCTTTGCTGCACTGCGTAGCACTGCACCCTGCAGAGGAGACACCACAGGAAGTCCTTCCTTGCTTGCCCTGGTCCCAGCCCACCACTGAGGGCAGTGAAACTGCAGGGGCAGTGTGACTTACTTCCCAAAATTTAGCTCTACCATTGTGGCAGCAGTGAGCTATAATATAGAGTGGCATGGTCCAGATGATAGTATAGAGTGTATTACACAGCAAGATTAAAAAGCTTTCTTTTGATATATGTCAACAGAAAGATGCATGTAAAATCCCCCCCATGCTGCTGTCTGTGGGCAGCACTGCAAGCCCTGTGGATGCTTGGTGTGATGCTAACTGCCTTCATCTTCCCATAGATGGTCTATTGTGCCCTTGTGGCTCTTGTTCCCACCATTGTTGACCTCATTGTTTTCCTCCTTCTGTTCCTCTCCCCAGACTGTGAGAAGCGCTGTGGTGCCCTGGACATCATGTTCGTCATAGACAGCTCGGAGAGTATTGGCTACACCAATTTCACCCTGGAGAAAAATTTTGTTGTCAATGTGGTCAGCCGGCTGGGCTCTATTGCCAAGGACCCCAAGTCGCAGACAGGTCTGGACTGTGTGGGGCTCAGGGAAAAGAAAGGATCTTGGATCCCTCCAGCTTCCACGTTTGTAGCTGCCCTGGGCTGTAATCCATCTGTCCAGCATTTTTGCAGCCATTTCTGCTCTTCCCTCTTCTTTTCCTGGCTTTGTAGGCCAATCAGGCAGCTCTCTGCTGATATGAAAGTTTGCTGACTTTCTCCACTTTTCACTGAGGATGCAAAGCCAAGTAACATGATGCTTCATTGGCAGGTGCCCGTGTTGGGGTGGTGCAATACAGTCATGACGGGACCTTCGAAGCCATCAAGCTTGATGATGAGCGCATTGATTCACTGTCGAGCTTCAAGGAAGCAGTGAAGCGCCTGGAGTGGATCGCTGGAGGCACCTGGACACCGTCTGCCCTTCAGTTTGCCTACAACAAGCTCATTAAGGAAAGCAGGCGAGAGAAAGCCCAAGTGTTTGCTGTGGTGATCACAGATGGGCGCTACGACCCCCGGGATGACGACAAGAACCTAGGGGCTCTTTGTGGTAGAGATGTAGTCGTCAACACCATTGGTATTGGAGACATGTTTGATCAGCCAGAACAGAGTGAGACCCTGGTGTCCATCGCCTGCAATGAACCTCAGCGAGTCCAGAAGATGAGGCTCTTCTCAGACCTGGTGGCAGAGGAATTCATTGACAAGATGGAGGACGTGCTCTGCCCAGGTCTGTACCTGTCCTTGCACAGTTCTTACTGGATATGGAGTTTTCACCCCCAAGGTTTGGGGTGGGGGGCATGTATGGTGCATTGCAATGATTACAGAGGCACTGTGTCCCAGCAGGTTGGCCTGTAGCTCATAAGCTGGGCGTTCATGGTGGGGAATGACCTTTATGTAGCTCTGGATAAACAGTCCTTCCTCAGATACAGGCCAGCCTTTTGGGGCATTCCTTTGGTGTCCTTTCCCCTGTAAGAGACCTTACCCTGCCACCCTGACTCTGCAAGCCGTGAAGGGGGATGGCAGCACATCACTCAGTTTTCATTGTTTCTTTTCCTTCCAGATCCACAGATTGTCTGCCCTGAGCTGCCCTGTCAGACAGGTAAACATTACAAGTAGCTTCATGCCACCTGCACAGAGTGGTAGGTCTGGGGGACAGTGCACAAGGCTGAGGAGTGGGAGGGGTGTGTGCAATCCTGTTCATTCCCTTTGGATGGCTGGGAAATAGCGCCACTTACATGAGGAGAGGCTCCAGGGTTTCACCTCCTGCTCTTTTCCTGTCTCTCTGAGTTCTCTGCACAGGTAGGTACAAGTGCACCGTGTTAGTGCACCAGCATGGCTCAGCCCTGAAATTTCTCCCTCTCCCAGTTCCTGTGAGCCACCAGGTTTTGACCTCCAAACTCAGCAATTAATTTCTCACTTGATCCATATCTCTATTATACATCAAGTCAAAACCCTCTTGCTAAACTCTCCCACCAACTCTCACATGACCTTCAAAACGCAGAGCCCAACCTGCAGCACTGGGCAGGACGCTCCTTGGGAGTAGGGGCCGTTTGGAAAATTACACCATAGTGGACCCAAAGCTTTGGCTTCTCTAACACTGGCTGTATTTAATTAACAATTAACTCTGGGTGGTGGATTAAAGGAAAAAGGCTGTAAGGATCCTCTGGTATAAAGGAGACAGCAGCTGCTCACTGCAGGTAGCTTTACTTGATCACGTTTTGCTTGTTAAGGGATAGATCTGCAACCTGAATTCCTAGAGATCCTGTCTGCCTGAGTTGCTGTGCCTGTTTAAATACAGTAGATGCACTGTTTGCTGATATACACAAAGCTTATAGGGATCAAAGTCTTGGCAGTTCTTGCAATTTTTATCTCTACTCTTGCTGTGAATGTTTTTGTCAAAGTCCCTGGCTTCAACTCAGTATTATACAGAATCTCAAATTTCATTTTCAAAGAAGTCCCTTTTGTTTCCATACAAAACAAAGGAAAACTGGTCCCAGGATGCTCAGAAATCTGAAGGCAGAAAAGCTATAATTATTCCTGTGTAAAATCTCTCACTAGTATTTTGAGTATTTGCACCTGGTCATGCAGAGAGCACAATGTCCAACTGTGATGCTAACCTATCCACACAGGCTCCTCTGCAATATCCTGTGAGGAGCTTGGTCCTGCGGATCCGTGCACAGGGAGGTGACTTCCCCATGCCACACTGGTGACTGCTCAGGTGTCTTCAAAGATTTTGGTCTTTGCAGCCTTCCTGTTTCTGAGGAACACTGCAGGAGAGAGGCTGACCTAAGCAGTTGTGCACTCATATTCTCCTAGGCTTTGGCCATCAAACCCCTCCAAAGCAAGGTGAAGTTGGCGGTCCTATACCTGTAGTGCACTTGGGTGCTTCTGTTCCTGATGCAAGGTGAGAACAGTTCACTGGTACCTGACAGTCATGGGGACCAGAACAGAAATGGCTTGAAGAGGCATCTGAGGGGGTTTCCACTTGGGCAAATCCCTCAAGCCATGCTGTAGGCAGGCCAGGTCAAGTGCAGGCCCTACACCTGTGCCCCAGAGGACATGGGAGGTAGAGGAACGTGGCTGGGTAGGTGGGGGCTTCCTGTACAGTACACCCATCTCAACATGGGCAAAAGTTGTCCTGGTGTGCAAGGATCTGTGCTAGGCCTGGTAGATCAAGTTTTAAGTGATACTCAGGGACCTTTGGGCAAAGCGCCTTCCACCCGCCGCACTGAATGGTCCATGATGCATTGCTGTCGTCATTTAGAAGGATTTGCAACGATCACACTTGCCTAGTGGCAAGGAAACATGTTGGATGGGATGTGATATAAGGCATGTGACAGAGCCTGGGGCTTCTCTGGTCAGTTTCCTCTGGTTCTCTGAGAACATTTCAAGATTTGGTGCCAATTCACATATAAACCCTTTGGATGGAGGTGGTGCCCTTCGCAGGGTATGTGAGGGAGCTTCGTGCACATCCAATACGTGTGTCCAGTCGTAGACAGGCCAGATAGGTTCAGGTCAGGGAGGCAGCTACACCCAGCCCTGTTTTTGGCTCCATGGCTGCAAGAGTTGCAGTCCTTGGCACTTTAAGGAGCAAATCAATTTGTCATGCCAGGTACCCCAGCTCCCGCCTGGGTATTGTCAGCAGAGCACAGAGAAGGAGAGGTATTACATACAGCCTGGCTTCCTTTGTGCTGCCTTGCAGAGCAGGCATGTCACCACATCAGGTTCACATCTGCAGCTAAAGGTGTGCTGCCTCTCTGCTTTGCCTAAGGAAATCCAGATTTTCCTGCTTTCAGGGCAGACCCTTGTGTCCCTGGTACTGCCCGTCAATTACTGCTTCCCCTGGTGCTAACAGGATGCTGGAGTGTTAAATAGGTTTAATACTGGGCAAATCTGAACTGACCACTTGCTTCAACAGAAACCGCATGACACTCTGTAATGCTCTTTCTAACCCATGCAAAAGGCTTTGCTTTGAGCTTTGGGATGTTACTTGAATTTAAGTTGAGCACAGCCAGGTGGAGACGGAGGCTCTCAGGGTCCTGACTAGTCCAGACACCACACAGGAGCACTGCACACCGCAGGGCAGTGCCTCTAGCCAAAGCTCAGTGGGCTGAGTGCCAGGCAAAGAGTTCACATAGTGCTGTCCCTTAGATGTCTTCCTGGCTGTACAGCATCACGTGTACAGTTTGCACATAGCAGAGTTCAAAGCTATGTGATGGCTGAATCCCATACACGGAAAGAAGCTGGACCCTGTGGCCCTCTTCCTGAGCACTGTTCTTTCTCCATCGTGCCTATGCTGGATGAGTGGGAAGGAACTGGGCAGTTAAGGTTTCATGCCATTTTCTGAGGTCTCTTGATTGATGTGTGATTGATTTTGGCACAAATCCCATGGTTCCTCAGACATAAAAGTGGCAGAAAGATTTAAAATCTGGCTTTGCTCTTTACTTGTCTGTCCCTCATTAGCTCTGTTCTTCTCTGGTGCACTGCACGTCAGAAAGCCAGGTAGCATTCAGAGACACAGCCGTTGCTGGCAAGCCCTGAAAATATTCTTTTGACGCTCACTTGCAGATGACAGGAACCCTGGGAACGTAAACCCACTTATTTTCCGCCCCATGGAAGAGGGAGTCAACATAGATTTCCCCAGCACCATACATTCGATCGCCCAGTTCCTAAACTCCACGCGGGAAACCCAGGACCCCAGCATGTACAGCCAGCTGGTGGCCACTTTGGCCTTTACCGCCGAAAAAGCCAAGTTTGCCACTGGAAATGAGCGGCAAGAGTGGATGGACTTGTTCATTGACACCTTCAAAATGGTGCACAGCGAGATTGTGGGGGACCCAGAAACCGTGCTAGGGCTTTGCTGACATCTCTGTTAGACATTGCATGAAGCAGGTGGAGGCAGAGGTTGAGCGGAGGTAGTAATTGTCTTTCCTCAACTGCCTGTTTGGCAGAGGCGACAGGTACATTGGTAGATGCTTTTAGTTTAGGAGAAACAGAAGCAGTGTAATGGCTTGGTTGCACTCAGCTGGGGATGTGACACAGGGGCAATCCTCTCCAGGTTGGCTGGCTGATGAGCATGGCAGCTTTCTTCAGCGTTGCCAAGAGATGCTCTTGTTTTGCCCACTGCTTTTCTGCAGAGGAGCCTTGTTGCCTCGGTCTTCGAGCCAGCCATGCTGCTCCCCCCCAGCCCTCCCATGCTCTCACCCCGCTCTCGTAGGCTAGTGCTTCCCAGCCCTCAGCTACGCACAAGCACCAGGCGCCACAAAGGAGACTGCTGGCACGCACATGGCTGAGGGCTAGAGCGAGCCGCTCATTTGCAGAGAGCCTAACGATGTGCTTTTCCCCATGCCTTCCCATGTATGTATGGGCTGACTGCTTCTGAAGCATCTTCTGCATGGGTTACTATGAGGGCTCTCTTTGGACCTGAAAACCACTGTGTGGCAAGACTGGCAAAACAAAGTGCATCTCCTTTCGCCACAGTGAGTGTCTCTGTACAATGAGTCGATGGGCAGCTGGGGATATTGAGGGGGAAGAGCAAACAGTATGGGAGAGGGGCCAACCCTGGCTTTCCATTGGGAACACAAAAAAATTGGAGTGGTTCTCTCAGAAGCTGTATGAGCTCCCTCTGCCTTTTTCTCTGCTTCTACATTGGTGCTTCTTCTGTCTTAATTAGCAACATGTACCTGTTCATATCCAAGAGGTAGAGGTTGTGTAGGACCAGGAAGTCCAAAGCAAAAACCCATGACTGCACAGTCAAACCTCTGTGATACGTTATGTGAGCTATTTAAAAGCAGGTATTTAAACTTGTAATATAACCCATTCAATCCATACCCAGTGCTAGTAGTTTGGTATAGAGAGACTACAGACCCACCACTTGCACTGCGAGTATGTGTGTTTAGATGAGGAGTGATGTTTCCATGAACTGCCCCTGGTTTTCACAGAAAGTCAGGCAGGTGACTGTCATTCCTGCCTCCAGAATAACTACTGCCCTCTCAAGCTGGAAAATGGCATTTCATGTGCAGACACAAGAGTAGAAGTGTTTACTGCCGGCAAGTGAATTTTGCAGCCTCTCTAACTGGCGTGGTATTATTGCAATAAAGTATACTGAGCAAATGTCATATTTAATGGGCAGAAGGGAGATACACAGTCTTCAAAAATGTGATTGAACTGTAATGTTTCCAGGTGTGCAATGTGGAACCTGTTGCCAAGCTCAGGCATGGGAATTGGAATGAGGAACTTGCTCAGTTGGAATTTCTTGCAGTGTTTTCAACATCTGGGGCTTGCCAGTCTAGATTAGAAGCTGTCTGGTGACAGGCACACAGGGGAGGTGTTTGTGTCACTCAGCACATGAGCAGGTCAGACGTGCTGCACAAAAATAGTCTTTCTCCCAAGGCACTTTTTGCTCCCAGGCTATAGGGACATGGAGCTCAGAGAACTCCACTGTTGGCGTATAATGGAGGGAAAATTGTCCATAGAACTTTGAATGGTGTGCTCAAGAATTTTAGGTGAAGGCAAAAGGATGAGGATCTGCCTGGATCTGAGTCCATATGCTACCTGGTCTTAATCCACATATTCCAGATAATCTGTGCAAAGCCAAGCTTCTTATTCTGTTATGATTTTTACCCCAAAAGTAGCGTGTGACTTAGCCTGCTGGGGTGCAAGTAAGCAACTGAACTCAGTGTAGTTAAGCTGCTCCAGCCATGATGCTAGAGGAAATTCTCCAAAGAAACACTGATCTGAAGAGAACATCTCAGGGCTGGGATGTCTTGCTGAACAAGACAAGGATTTGTCAAGGCTTGAGCAAAGGGGGTTTAGACGTCATCACACAGCGGCTGTTTATTTCTTTGGAAATATTTCCTAGCAACGCAATGCAACATTGGAAACAAAGTTTTTTACCTCTTGAATACCTTCAGCTCGTTGTGGAAACAAACAAAAAAAAGATAGAGAAAATGTCTCTTTTCCTGAGTAGTGTTTGCGTTGGCCTTCGTTAGTCAGAGCCAAGTGAGTGTAGTGGTGTTTTGCCAACATAATCATGGCTAATCCCTCTGATAAAACCAGACAGATTTCATAACAGCAGTGGTTCCTTCAGTGAAGCTCTTGGGCAAAGGAAGGACACAGATCAGGGGTTGGGGAAAGGACAGTCCACACCTCCCCAAAGACACAAGAGGGGCTGTGAAAGGGGTAAGCCTCAGAAAGGGCTGGGAGGTCAGTACCCATCTCACTGTAACTTTCATCTCCGCTGTCAACACTGAAACAATAGAGGAAATACAAGTTACCCAGGTTTTAGAAGAATCAGGAACATGATGTGGGGTGGGGTTACTCTGCACAGGCACGTAACTAGATGGGTTGCTGATAGCAGGAAAATCGTTGGTATTTCAGCTTTTTGTGCTCTTTCTGTTAGATGTTCTCAGCTTTGTCCTAGCACACAGTATGCAGTACGGTGAGCTGCAGGCATTCGTGCCTTGCTGTAAGCTGCATGCGAAGGACTGGTGCTCCAATTTAAAAGCATGATGTGAATATTTTAGTTGGCCTAATTCATAGTGGTGCCTCCGAGAGCTTATCTCCCAGTTAAGGATGAGGAACTTGTTCCTTGCTGCAGGAAGGGCCACTCAGGTCCTCAGCCTCCCAGAAACAGGACCAAGCTGCAACCAAAGCATGACACTGAACAGGACAAACCCAAAGTTTTGCTGCTCTGCCTTGCATCTGTTATGTTCCCATGGGATAACTTATATGCAAAGGCATCTTATCACACAGCTCAAAGGCATCCTCTCCAGCTGTGAGGGCTGAGCAGCAAGCAGAGTGTCTCTGGAGAGTGCTCCTGCAGTAAAGGCCAGGCGTATGTTACGCTCTTGCTGAAGCTGCATGGAGTGATGCTGGTCTCAGCTGCGGTCTGCTTAACTAGGAGCATTTAAAGCTGCTTCAGGCCATGTGGGAGGTGGGTGGATCTTGCTTGTAGTCTCAAGAAACTTGACTACATGTAGGCAAACATCAGCGGAGACAGACTGGTAACACTTCAACATGACATGCAGCCCTCTCTCCCACCTGCTCGCTTCCACCTGCTTTTGCAGACCTCTACATAGATTTCAGACTGTGTGGTTGCAAGGGACATGCCTGCCTTCCTTTCCCCTTCCTTGACTGCACAGAGCAGGTGAGGACCAGGAGTGCAGGTGCTGCCAAGGCAAAGTATCCTTGTGGCAGCAGCGACTGTGTATGAGGAACTGCAGCATCAATATACCTTTAGACACCATTTCTCAAGGAAGGTTGGGCAGAGGTGAGTATGTACCTTTACTGCTTTAAAGGAGTGAAGTATTGCAGTTGAATTTAAAAATGCAATATTCAGAAAGCTCATGGGGGAAAAAGCATTGCTTGGAGATTGCTTTCTGCTGCAGTCAGAACTGGCATTGCAGAAGCCTGCTGTTCGCAGTAAGACAGTGTTCACTGAGGACCATTCAAGGCGTGCCATCGTTGTAGATACATGTTTTAGTGGGGGCTAAGGAGAAATGCCAGTCTGCAAGGTTAGGGAACATGATACAGAAACAACCATGGATTTTTGCAATGTCCAACAAGTTAGGTTAAAGCACAAGTACCAGCAGAATTTCCTGCATCAGGTTTGACTGTTTTATCATGGATGGAAGGGGTTCCAAATAGTCTGTGAACTCAATGCACTATCAGAGCTTCTGCTACGCTATCTTGTGCTGTTGGATTTATGTTGGACACTGCCTCTGTAGTCTTAAGAGTCCATGTATCTATTTTGCTTAAAATATAACTTTGCTGTTTGCCAAAAGTTGACTACACACACAGTACTAATGTACCAAACAGCGATCTATTTGTTGCTCAGCTCATACAAAGAATTACACCAGTTCAGCACCCTGCCATGCTGAATCCAGGTGCATTCAGCACTAAGGAAGCACACTGTCAAGCTGGATTGGCTCAGAGTACAGAAATTCAACCTAATGTGGTGCTCCTATCCCAAAAGTTACCCCTCATTGGCAGAAATGGATGCTCAAGCTGGGGCTGCTCCAGAGTTGCCTATTCCTTGCCAGTCATGCAATACAACATGACATCAGCTCCAGGACTTCACCTTTGTGAGATTCAGTCGTAGAGCCACAGAATTGCTTGACAGCGATATGGCCGTTGACCTGTTGCTAACTCAGGGGGTGGCCAGTGGCAGTGTGTACATCACAAACCAATATTGCTGCTGCAATCATATGCCTGACTAGTGCTTTCAGCAGAGAAGGAAACTCAGAAGAAGAAGAAAATTCAACAGTGCAGTAACAGAAGTGTTTCTTGGAGAAGCAGTGCACACAGAGGAACACCAAATGCAGCACACATAACTACAGCAAAGGAACAGAGTAATGGTCCCTAACTAACATCTGTCTCCATAGGTTGCTATTTTCTTCTCCCTTTTTTTCTGAGTTCATTCACTGTGTATATTCATATGCTCACATGCCTACTTTGTGGACAGGTGCTTTTCTGAGTGGCTAAAGAACGTGTTTCACTCAAATAATGGTCTGTTATATATTACAAAAGCTGCTTTACTATGTACAGGTGCATCAGCAGGGATAGTCTTGTTTTCCAACCATATGATCCAACCTTTATAAGCTCTTCAGGAATTAGTGATTGCTGGTTAAACTAATCTGAATGAAAGGTATGAAAACAGATTTCGTCCTACAAATCCGTGTGTGAAGAGTAACTCTGAAAGTAAACCACTCCCTAGAATTACCCGAGAGGTTTGGGAACACTGCCTGCCATTAATCCCTGGATATTCTTGTTACTGACAAGAGCTGGACACTGCTTTAAGAAGGTGAATGTAATTCTGGGACTGAAATGCACAGACCTGTCTAATCTCATGGATGCTTGTGGAGGTCTGTCATAAGACCCAGAATTAACATTCACTAAGACCTAGTGCCCACCTAGTGCCTAGCTGAGGGAATCAGAACCAAAGCTCCTACATTACAAGCTGTAAAGACAGGCTTTGGCAGCAGAGTGGGGCTCATCCTTTGGACAAAGATGTGCAGAGGCGACTCTAGCCCAAACTGCCCAAGGCAAGCCCCAGCTTTATCCTGTAAGCTTTCTTATGCTCCCAACTCTTTTCTTCTTTCTCCTGCAGAGCTTGCAGTGGCCCAGTGCACACAGCGCCCCGTTGACATTGTCTTCTTGCTCGATGGCTCTGAAAGGATTGGGGAGCAGAATTTCCACAGGGCCCACCACTTTGTGGAGGAGGTGGCCCGACAGCTCACACTGGCCAGGAGCAACAGTGACAACATGAATGCCCGGATTGCACTGCTGCAGTACGGCAGTGAGAGGGACCAGAACGTGGTCTTCCCACTCACCTACAACCTGACAGAAATCTCCAATGCCCTGGCACAGATCAAGTACCTGGACTCATCCTCCAACATCGGGTCAGCCATCATACACGCCATCAACAACATTGTGCTCAGCCCAGGAGATGGGCAGCGACTCGCCCGGCGCAATGCTGAGCTCTCCTTCGTCTTCATCACTGATGGCATCACAGGAAGCAAGAACCTCGAGGAGGCCATCAACTCTATGAAGAAACAAGATGTCATGCCCACGGTAGTGGCTCTTGGGAGTGATGTAGACATGGACGTCCTGCTGAAGCTTGGCCTTGGAGACCGGGCAGCCATCTTCCGGGAGAAGGACTATGACAGCCTCTCCCAGCCCAGCTTCTTCGGCAGGTTCGTTAGGTGGATATGTTAAATGAAGGGAGTGCACATGTCCTCCTCTTAGCAGTATACACACCCCTGATATTACCTGTTTCATTTTCTTCCTTCTGAGCTGGCCCAGAAGAGCTGCCCTCTGGGTCCTCCTTTCTAGCCAAAATCTAGAGCTCTTTGAGCTCTTTTTTGATTTTCATGATGAAAAGTCATGTATCTTACATTTATGGTGCTAATTAAAACCAAGATCAAAGCAGGAAACAGAGCCATACCACATACTTCTGTAAAGCTTTACACTCACTAAGCCATGCCTTGCATACGTACTGTAATCCTAGGAGGGCTTGTCAGAGAAGTGAGAAACCTTTCCAGTGTAGTAGGGCAAATGATCATCTCTAGTTTTCAAAGATTCTCAGTATCCCTCAGCATCCTGTGAGGAGCTTTACGGTTGTGACATCCCCCGTTGTTTAACAAACCCTTTTCCAGATTATCTAATCTTTTTTGTTCTTCCAGTACTTCTGCCCTGAGAGAACCAAGTGATTTTATGACATATCACATGCTGCTTGAAATGGTCAGCAACTTGCTTTCCTTTTGCATGGCCCTTAGTGGCTTACTCTTCTTTCCTGGGAGCAACGGGATGGTGAGACGTTTTGCTGCCTTCTACAGTTGTCTGCAGATGCTCCTTTTGGGGCTCTGTCTGTCCTAAATTTCACAGATCACCTTTAAGATTTTCATTTTCCTGTTGGCCATATCTCCCTTGCTCCCTTCTGCCATTTTGACCTTCATCAGAACCTGTTCATTTATTACTGCACCCAAAATCCTGGGTAGCATGCCTCCCCGCATCTCACAAAATATTGGGCAGCTGCTGGAGCTGCCTCCCTGTCATCCCAATGTGCTCAAAGCAACCATGGTGCCTTCTTCCCACCGGTATCTGCTGAGCAATGCCCAGATTTGAACTTGAATTGCGCTGTCTGCAAAAATAAATAAACTCTTTTCACCCTATCCTGGAAAAGCCAAGCCTCTTTATTCTGTAGTTTGTCTCTTTTTTAAAATTATTTTTAATGAGCAGCTAATTCTCCTAGTGCTAAGCTGGTAAGTCCAGATAAATTTGTATTCTGCCTCTCCTCACAAATGCTGGAGCACAAGGCCAGAGGTCCCTGCAGCACAGGACCAGGCTGCTGATGGAGCCCCTCCAGCTCTTCCTGTTGTCTCCATCAGTCCCCTTGCAGACCTGTTCCTCTGCACTCTGGCCCTGCACCCCCCCCAGTGCCCACCAAACTGTGGTCTCTCAGCATGACAAAGACCATGTCTTCATTCCTCACCTGCTTCATGTTCCTCACCTCTTCATGGGTGAGGAGAGCAGGGGTCCTCAGGTGCCCCTCTTTGAGGGGGACTGTGCCTTTCCCCACCATGAAGGTGGCATTGCACCTAAGTCAGGCTTCCCCCATGCTTTCTTCAGCCCCTCTTGCATCCAGCGCTTGTGTGTCTCAAGCCAGGACAGTGGGGCTCCAAGGGCAGGGGCATTTCTGTAAGGTCGCGTCTGCAGTGGTGGAGGTGGGGTGGGAAGGAGAGGCTGGCAGGACTTGGGTTGTCTGTAGGGGACCCCAGGCACAGGGTGCAGAGGAGCCAGGAGCGTGGGTGCAGGGAAGGGCATGGTGGCTGGGGAGCTGTGGCCATGTGTGCTGCAGTGTCACTGCCATGTTTTCCCTCCTTTGGAAAGGAGAGCTGTAGGGGAGCTTCAAGGGCCACAGGGCAAAACACAGCTGCATCCAGAGAGGAGCCACAGGAGTGGAATCCCACTGCCCCAGCATGCACACATGCCCAGCCAGCCATGCAACAGGGACGAACAAGGCTGCTCAGGCAGTAAATCTGGGTGAGGTGGACTGCGCTGCCTCTTTTGGAAGTCCCTCTGCCATGGTGAGCTTCTTGTGTTTGTGACACTGAGTCCAGCAGCCAGTCACACCGCTGGCAGCAAAGCTTTCTTGATAACAGGGCTGGGAAGGGTCCTCTTGAGCCATGACAATGGGCAAACCAAAAATAAAACAGCAGCAAAAGCAGCCCTGTGTTAAAATTGTTGTGGTGAAAGCACTACCAGGCTTTTCACTTTTCCTAGCAAGCATGCCGCAGTCCCATGGCCATGGCTCAGGGGCTTCAGATAAAGAGCTCACTACTTTCTCCTATTAATTCTTACCCTGGCGTGGAGGCTGGCAGTCCATACAGCTCAGCAAGGGGAAAGTTAGGGCATTCCCCGGCCAGCCCCTCTGCCACAGCTGGGAAAGCTCATGTGAAACGTAAGGAATTCTACAGGTAGTGGGATCCACATTAGCAGCTGGCATCATTGCACAGAAAAAAACACGCGGACACCAGCAGACTGCAAACCAGTACATGATATTCCCCACGCTGCTACCTGCAGCCTCAGGGATGACTTTCAGTGGGCTCTCCTGAAAGACAGAGGATGGAGCTGCTGCCCGTCATCTCACAGCAATTCCAGGTCAAAGAATTTACAAGCTAAAAAAAAAGAAAATCACTCAGCAAGCAAAACGCAGCTCTAAGAGAAAGAGGAAAGGAGTGGAGCAACATGCAGGTGGTTCCCATAGGGCATTCAGCTTCACGTTTTGTCACTTCACTGCCATGTGGGTGGGAGATGTCCTCTTCAGTCAGAGTCAGAACTGCTGCTTGAGCTGCTGGAGTGCTGGATGAGATAAAAGAACTTAAGGGTAGCATGGAAACAACTCTTTTTCACACCATTTCTGATAGGTGCTAGCGCTCCTGTGGTGGGTGCCTGTTCCTGGCACCCAGCTGGGTCCAGGCTGAGCCTGCAGCAGTGGAGGCTGCAGACCCACCTCTCCCCAGGTGTCTGCTCACCAGCAAAGGGGGTCCCCTCAGGATTGCAAGCTGGTAAGTAGTTAATGTCAAGGCTCTGGGACCATGCAAAGGATGAGCCTGTGTAGGGGTCAGCACAGCACCACAGCCTCAGACAGTAAACCCCGGCTGGGATACCTTGACTTGAAGATAAAATGGCTCTTAATAACATCACCGCAATGTTTATTGCAATGCTTTTACAAACACATTTTAGAGTTTGGAGGCATTATTTTTGTGCTTGAAGAATATAATTATGGGCATATGGTGGGAGGGCCGGGTCTTTTATTATTATTTTACAAGGCTGTTCAGGCCAATGAAGCAAATTCCAGAAGGATGCTGCTCTCTGCCACACAGTGAGAGGAGCTGATGGTTTGCTTTGTTTGGGAAATGCTCCTACCTCTGATGGTGGAACTGGGGTTTTATTTAGCAGTCGCTCATTCATACCTGTTCTGGATGGTGCCCATCCCTGGGAATGGTATTTTCTGCAGCATCTACTCCAGGCACAGAGAATTGCTTTTCCTTTTATTTTCTGTTTTGTTTGTTTGTTTGTTTTTAAGAGGGAACCGAACGGCTTGTCTGGTGCGGGACACTGAGCAAACATCCCTTACAGAGGCATGACTTGCTCTCAGGTGAGCAGGACAAAGTCCTGGGATTTAATACACTGCATGGTGCACCCTGACCTGCGTCACTGTTTCAAATGGCTTCAAGGAATTTCACGGATCACATTGCAAAAGACTTGCTTGAAATGATTCATGCTTGCCTATATATTAACCAAATGGGAGTCTCCACATCTAAAAATAGCCACTGAGGTGTTGGCAGCCTGCTCCAGCCACCGCAGGGTGGAAGAGGGCTGTGGCATGGCTGAGGGGATCTGAAGGACCACAGCAGAGATTTGGAAGGGTCTGCTGCTACCTCACTCTTACCTTGTCTCCATGGTGCTTGGAATGCTTCTTCTTGTGCTTCTTATGGTGCTTCTGATGGCACACAGGGGGGTATGGTGGGCACCCCAGCATTCCTGGTGGTCCTGGATGGGGGTGCCCATGGGGGTGCTGCCCCGGCAGGTAGGGACCAGGTGGAGGGGGGACATTGGGATAGCCACCTGTGGGTGGTGGGGGATAGGCTCCAGGGGCACCAGGCGGCACTGGAGGGTAGCCAGGGTAGGGACCTGCTGGAGCACCAGGACCAGAGTATGCCAGAGGGGCAGGTGGGCAAATTTGCACTTGCGGTGGTGGCACCCCTCCAGGCACACCTAGGAAGAAGGGGGGGCTGTTAGCAAGCAGAGCTGGGCTCCTCCCAGACAAGCAATGCAGGCAGTTGGTGTACCCATCCACCCAAAGGACCCCTCCCAGTCCACCCCCTCCTTGCAAATGATGCCCTACTGCCCTTTGGTATGCAAGTAATCCTCCCAGGTGCCCTGGGTGATTGCACTGAGCCCCTCTCCAAGCCACAATGGCTGTGCTGTACCCACAGCCCTGCCCAGCCCCACGATCCCTCACCTGGGTTGGGGTTCCACATCCTCTGCGGCCCTCGAGCTGCAAGGGAAGGACAGGCACTATCAATGCCCCCTCACGGCACCTCCTGTCATGGGGACATCATCTCCCTGCCAGAAGCTGGAACCTGGCTCCTCTGCCCCACGTCTGCCCCCAGTAGAGACCGCACTCACTTCCCCAGGAGTGCCATCCCCCCGCAGATGCCAACAGCCACCCCATCCCTTCAAGTGACAGTGCCAACCCTGAGAGTGGCTGTCCCCACCTCTGTGCACCCCCAAAGCCTGGACATGTGGTTTCCATCGTTAATGGAAATTATAAACGAACTCCAACTGAGCCTGGGTGCCCAGCCCATGTCCTTATGGACCACAGGGGGCTGGGGACACCATGTCTCAGTGCAGCACCAGCCATGGGGATGGTGCAGCCTGGCCCACAGGCGCCCGTGCTCCCACTGCCCCTGTGCTCCCCAGCTGCCCTGTGGCTCTGCCAGGCACTGCTGCCTCAGGAAGCCGCTTTCACTCACCGAACCTGCAGAAAAGTTCCCAGCAGAGGCGATGCTGGCTGCCCCCTCTGAAAGAACCACTGCCAGCACAGCTCTCTCGGGATAGCAGGTACCTGTTAAATACTGGGGCCTGGCCCGGGCAAGGAGGGGTGCGGTGGGCAGGGGTGGCACCACAGAACGGTGGAACCGACCGCACCACTCCCTGTGCCACACTGTCACCATGGGCACGTGGGAAATGTCAACATGCCGCTCCCAGGCAGCACAAAGGTCCACAGGGCTGATAAAAAAGGGGACGGAGGGTGGTGGTTTCACCTCCTGGCATCAGGTGATGGAGTGAGTCAGGTGTCCCCACCACGAACCCTGTCTGGGTGCTCCCAGCACGGGCAGAGTGTCTGGGCTGGCCAGGGGCCTGGCACAGGGTGGGGGGTGTCACCGTCCCACAGGCACTGCTATGGGGCAGTGGGTCTCAGAGCCCAGCTAAAGACTCCCTGTGACACTGCTCAGGGTGCTGCCATGGTGTGTGGGTGGAGGAGGTGATATCTGCCATCAGACACAGTCAACAGAGACAGGAGGAAGAGCTGGATGCCCTGATGCCCAGGTCTTCCTCTCAGTAGGTCTATGAGGAGGGGGCAGAGCTCCTCCCATCCCATCCCCATAACCCCACTAACACTCCCAATGCTGCCCCACATTCAGCAGCACTCTCTTCCCTGGGCCAGTGAGCAATGCAATGGGCTGGTCTCATCATGACTGTCAAAGACACCTTGCAGAAAGGACCACGCCAGGTCTTGCCCCAGCCCTGTGGGCAGAGGGGTGTCTCAGGGGGGTTTCTGGGCACAGAAACACACAGGGGTGTGTGGGATCTGGAGGTGTCCATGCACAGGGATCTCCTCCTAGTCAGCACCATGGGGTCCCTGCTGTCTCCTCCATTGGGAGCCCTGTGGATCCAGGGATGGGCAGATGGGGACTGCCGTCTGAGCCCCAGACAGCAAAAATCACCCTTGGCCTGGGAAAGACCAGCAGGGGACATGTTGCTGGGATCTGCCTGAGAGGAGCAGCAGTTCTGAGGCGGATACCAAAGGAGCCCAGGCAGGGATGAGCATGTTTGCCATCTGTATTTGCCACTGTAGAGCCCCCAGACCATCCCGGAGTCCCTCTCAGGACCTCTTCTCCAGCAGTGCCAGCACAAGCGCTGAGCCTTGCTTCGCCTCCTCCAGCAGCCCAGAGACTTTCTGTGACATCTACAGAGGGAGGGAGAAGGTGCATTGTTTGCCACTCGACAGGACAGAAGAGCCGTCCACTGTCCACCCCATGCAGCCTGCTGGTGGCAAAGGGAGGGGGTGCCCAGGCATGAGGGACTTCATCTCCATCTCTGTCCCACCTCATCCCCGCCACCACAGCCAGGGTACACACACAGCCCCTGCTTACAGCAAGCTTGAACTTCTCATCTGTTATGTCCTTGAGGTTGATCATGACATTGAAGTAAGCTCCAAACACAGCTGCTTCCAGCATTTTGGCTCCCACCTAGGAAAAGAGGCTTGCAAGAAGTTCTCCTGCTGAACCAGAGCACCCCCATACAGTCCTGCAGCAGGGCAGACCCTTATGCTGCAGGACTCCAACCCTCCGTGACCCAGCAGCATGCAATGCTTTCCAACCCAGTATTTTCAGGACATGGCTCTGGCAGTGGGAACCATTCATGGCCTTGCCACACAGGTGAGAAAACTCAGGCAAGGGCTGGTGGAGGTCAGCTCTCCTGCAAGGCTTGCAAGCTGCCAGGAAGTTAGCAGGCAGAAACCACTGGCCAGTTTGGGAAGTGCGGCTGGAGAGACGCATCCTGGAGGTCAGGACACAATGGGACACCTTGCACAGAAAAACAGTGAGCCCGGCAGCCTCCAAAGTCCCAGCCAAGGCAGCCTGTGAGCCCATGGGCCATACCTGGATGTCAGATTTGCAGGCCAGGTTGCAATGGTGTGCCAGCTCCTTCAGAGCAGGCCAGAGCCCACTCACTTTCTCTGCCAGGGTACAGGGCACCCTCACGGCTGTCTTCAGGCCCTGTTGCATGGCAGCCATGCGTCTGGGAGTGGGGACAGCCTTGGGATGAGCACTGGGTGGCTGTGCTTCCCCAGCCTGCAAGTCCCCACCAGCCCAGCTCACCTCTCCCGCTCTTCAGCAGTGCTTTTTGGCAACTTCGTAGCTTCCTGCAGGCAAAGAAAAGCAGATTTTGTGCCATTTGCTCCAAGACCCCGCATGCCTTGCATTGGGGACCAGGGCAGACCCACTAGCTTCCACGCTCTTGCAAACCCCCTTTAGGTGATGATGTCCCTTCCCCAGGCCCTGGCTTGGGCCAAGGTCACAGCCCTATTCCTAAGGACACCGGGGCACAGCAATGCCAGCCCCCCTCCCAGCTGGAAAACCACCCACTTCCCCACAGCACGTCTGCCACCAGTGTGACCTCACCATGTAGCTGCTGAAGGCACGGGAGTCAGCATCCACCATCGCCACCAGCTCATCCATGGCCTGGTGAAAGGGGGGGATCAGCTTCCTCATGATAGGGTCCAACTCCTCAAACTGCCGCTTCCCATAGCTCATCAGACCCACCATGCAGCCCAGTGCTGCTCCCTGCAAGGGCACAGGGGTAAATCCTCCAGCAGGACACAGCGCCCACCACTACCATTGTGCTGGCCCCCCTTAGGGTCTTGGCACATCCAGAGGACCCCCAGGCAGGCAGGGATCCCATCCTGGTGTGGGGTACGTACCAGGGCAGCCGCGGCTGCAGACACGGAGCCTCCTCCCGGCGCTGCTGACCTCCCACCGACTGCTCGCACAAAGGCGTCCAGTGGCTTGGCCACCAGCCCCCGGTCCACCTCTCCTGCCTGCACCAGGTACCTGCAGCACAGCAGCCCCATGTGACAGAGCCCCCAAGGTGCAGGGACACCCACCACCACCACCACCCGGTCCCTTCTAACCCAGCACTGCCCCCTCCAACAGGTTTTCATCCACCCCTTGGCTATGCAGGCAGCTGAGAAGGGGGCTAGCCAAAAAAACCCAGCAGGAGAGTCGGGGGGAAGACAAGGAGCCCCATAGGGACTTAGGGGGTTGCTCTGTATTAGAAGGGTGGGCTTGCGCAAATGACGTTTGGTGGGACAGAAACACACCTGCAGCCACATCCCTGGGGATGATGACAAGGGCTTAAAGTGCTCATCCTGATTTCACCTTGGCGTGGGTGAATTTCCCTTCCTCACACCCTGCAGACTTGCATTTTACACTGGGCACTGCAGCACAGCACCTCTCCTTGGAGGGCAGCATGTGAGCCAGAGGCAGTGAAATTTGGGCTGGGGTGGAGGATTTAACACGTACATGCTCAAGTTTGGCTGCAAAACTTGCTCCTGCTGCCCACCTCAGTGACCTGGATTCCCCCCTCCCTGCATTCACAACCATCAGCATTTGGGAGCAGGGACCACCCCACAACTGCACAACAGCCAGCAGAGATGTCCCCTGGGTGTCAAGAGGGACTGGGTGCAGGCGCCACTCCCAAAACAAGCTAAGTGCAAGACGTAGGAAGCAGGGTCCCCCATCTGGACAGGGATGGTCACCATGATGACAAGCAGGATGGTTGGTCCTTACTCGATGATGCGCTCTCGGGGGTGAAACGGAGATAGGGAGTCCAGGCCCAGCCGGCTGACCACCTGCAAGGAACAGCACCACCGTGTCAGCCCTGTCACAATAAGTCCCATTGCCTCTTCATTCCCTGCTATTAATTAACCATGGGTGATCCAGCCCTAGGACACAGTTGCTCAGGCCACCACCTGGGGAGAGGACAGCCAGCGTCACCGGTCTGTCTCGTCCCAGATTTGGGGGCGGTGTGTGGCTGCCTACAAATAACTGGAAACTGCACGGATAAATAATTAGCTTGCTCTTATCTAGCACGTTCCCCATAGGGTGGAAAAGTCCCTCCCTCCTGCAGCTGAAAAGCAGAGCCTGTCTCCTCAGTTCCAGCTTACGCTTACGCTGGTACTGGGGCAGTTTCCCATAACACCATGCACTGCCCTTGACCTGGGGAGGTCTCCTTCCCCTCCTGGCCTCCATGCAGGCAAGCTGGGCAGCTGCTGCCTGCACTCTGTCCTCGTGGGATGAGCGCTCTGCTTCCCAAGCAGCTCACTGTCCTCAGGACCATAAAGCAACTTGTGCCACTCACTGTGCCCTCACAGCTTGCCAGGCACCATCCCTGGAGACAAGTGTCACGCCTGGGGACCGCCACAGTCCCAAATCTCTGCTCAATGCCACTTTGGGAGGCTGGGGGCAGGGGAATGTCTCTTTCATGATCCCACCCTTGTGTTGGTACCAGGAGGAGTCACATTACCAGCCTGATCTTCTGTTCCTCCTCGAGGATGAAGAGTTTTTCCTTCTTGATATAAAACTCAGCCGTATCCAGCATGGCCTTCTTGGGGACAAGCCCCACCAGCTGGGACCCCACCACAGGGAGGTTCAGTGCCTGCAAAGGACATCACAAACTTGACTGTCCTGAGAGCCACCTGCCCTACTGCCACTACCACCCCAGCCTGGTGGTTCTCATCCCTTCCCAGGACCTGGGGAGCTTTCAATGGAGGAGTTGGTGGCTAGCAGCAAGTTGCTAAGCTTTTGGGGTTTTTGTGCCATTCAGCACTCTGCCCAGCTTGGCTGAGCTGAGCATGATAAAAAGCAGAGCATGACCTGGGGATGGGGAGAAAAACTTGGAGGGAGACATCTTCTGTGAAGCCCCTATTGAAAGAAACGTGGTATGCCACCCACCTCTGCATCTCGGCAGACCTCCTCATAGACAGCATGGAGCGGCGTGGTCTCAAAGTCCAGCAGGTTTGTTGAAACCTGGGCTATATTCTCTTCCTCCAAATACCAGCCGATGCCCTGCACCTTCTTCAAGCGCCCAGGCTGCCAAGAACTGTCATGGTCAAGGCATGGCCCAGGAGGTGCACGGGCAAGCAGGTCTGCTCCCGGCATGCTGCCAGCATGAGGGTACCTGGTTGGTGCTGCGACCCTGTTCGCGGAGGTTGAGGGCAATGCGGTGAGCCAGTTCCTTGGTGCACAGTAGGTTGACGTTATATGCAATAAGGAAGGTCCGGGCACCCGTCACTGTGGCCCCCCACTGGGGGACAAAGTTTCGGGGTCCAAAATCGGGAGCCCACTCTGGTTTTGCAAGCTGGGGAGGAGAGAGGAAAGCATGTGGGCTGGCACCACTGAGCAGCATGAGTCCCTCCCAGGGACAGCATCTCCCTCCCCAGCATGGCATCTGCCACAACCACCTCCATGTTCAGCAGCACCCAAAGCATTTCATCAGCTCCTCTCGGTGCAAAGGGACTATGCCAGACCCTGGCACCCTCCCCAAAGCCAGGCAGGTGCGGCTCAGCTCTGCCCGGACCGTGCCACCCAGCTGGGTGCTTCCAGGCTCACCTTCTCAGGGAGTGCCTCATACTCCCCAGCACGGATGGCAGGCAGGGCTTTCCTGCTCTCCTCCTGCGCCGCCTCTCCGTACAGATAAACTGCAAGACAGCCAGGGGTGACCACTGCTGGGCAGGGGCTGGCAGCATGTTATCTAGTAGGGTCTGGTTTTGCCCATTTGGGAGCAAACCCCATTTAGTTAAGCTTTTGCAAAAGCTGTGCAGTTTCTCCACAGCTGGAAGCATGTGGGGTGGGACAGGATGGGCAGAGGTTCCTGGGCCCCCACTCACCAGGAACCCCCAGCTCCGCTGCCAAGCGCTGCCCAAAAATGTGGGCGCAGGTGACACACTCCTCCATGCTGATGTTCATCACTGGCACAAAGGGGCAGACATCCAGGGCCCCCATGCGAGGGTGTTCACCTGGTGATGGGGCAGATATAAAGATAGGTGCTGGGAAAATTGAGCAGAAAAGGAAGGAGGACAGCCCTTTCCCGGCATCTTGTAGAGACCGAGCACTGCTGCTGTGAGGAAAGTTGAGTTTGCGGCAGTCATGTCTACTCCAGTTCAGGGACAAGGAGGGATTCAGTCTCTCTGGATCAGGAGGATGAGCAAGAGCTCTGGATGGTCCCACCACCACCCATCCCGGCAGCACTGCTTGCTGCAGGTATGGTAATGTGCCTTGCTTGGCCACCAGCAGCTGATTTTAGCTCCAGCCACACAAGGTGCTCCTGGAGCCAACCACACACTGCAGCCAAGCACCATATCAGCTCCTGCGCCACCCCCAAGCTCACCTGTGTGCCGACTCATGTCAATGAGCTGCCTAGCCACGCGGGCTGCGCTCAGTGCTCCTTCGACAACAGCCTCAGGGGACCCCACAAAGGTGTAGACGGTACGGTTGGTGGAGGCGCCAGCATCCACGTCCAGCAGCACGCAGCCCGGTGTCTGGGAGATGGCCTGCCCCAGCGCATTGATCACCTGCCAGACAGCAGAGGGGGGCAAGGCAGCTGAGCCAGCCGGACCACTGCCACAGCCCCAGCTTCGCAAGGTGGGGGATGCCTTTTCTTAGCTCTCCCCTTCCCACCAGCGTTGGGGTTGGGGATGATCCCATAGTCAGTGGGGATGCAGCCCTGTGCTGCAGAGAATGCAGGATCCAAAGACATAAGCATCCCACTCCTACCCAGGGGATTTGGGACACTCCTGGCTCCGAGAGAGCCCCAAACCTGCCATGGTGAGGGAGAGACACCCAGTTGTTGCTGCACGTCAGAGACCACCATCACAAATTGCTGTTCCTGAGGATACTGGCCCCTGCCAGCTTCAAAACAGATTTAGCTCTACAAAGCCTGTTCCCTGAGGGAAGCAGTGGTTTATTGCAATTTTGGGGTTGCTGAACTCCCCTGCTCCCAGTAGGGGCCAAGTTCAGCCTGGTGCTGATACCCAGCACAGACCCCATTAACCTGGATGACGTGTTTTGGCACAACTGCAAGCGATATTTCTCTAAGGGGGTACAACAGACCACTTCGAGCCCTGGTGCTACAGCAATATGCAGGCGGGGGGGTGGGGGGTGCGTATGCGTGCAGGTCTGAGCCCCCTCTTCTCACTGAGGTGCCAAAAGGGAGCAGAGGCTGCCTTTGGTCATTTTTGACATTAGCCAGGCAGGGAAAGGTGCACAGCACTTCAAAGGAGGCAGGGCAGAATCTGGCAGCGGGTGCTGCCTGCAATGGCCTCTCCACCAGGGTAGTCCAGCTGTCCGCTCCCAGCATCGCCCAGCCCTCAGCCTTCCACGCGCTCTCTCACCTCTTTGTTATTCCCCTCCGAGAAGTTGGGGACACACTCCACCAGCTTGGCCATGGTCCCAGGGTCTTCCTGCAACCCGTGGCCCCCAGTTGGGCTCCTCACACCCTGTGGGTTTTGCCTGCCCTTTTCTCTTCCACTGCAGAGCAAAAGCCTCCAAGCACCCAACCTCACGGCCTCTTCCCCGAGTTTCTCATTAACTGCATCGATCAGCAGCCAGGAGTCAGAAAGGGTCCTGGGTGAACAACGTTGTACTGCCCCTTCCGCGCCTCAAGCAGGCCGAGGGCGACGCCTGCTTGCCAGGGCCAGCCTTCAACCCACCCGTGCCAATTAACGGCTAGGAGAAGGTGATGCCACACAAGGAAAAGCATCTGCTCCACCCAGTACCATGCTGTGGCTACCGGATGGGACAGCCTGCTCCTGCCCAGGGCTCAGCAACAGGGACCACCAGCTCTGTGCAATGGTGGGACGCAGCTGCTTCCCAGGGACCGCCAGCGTGGGCAGCGTGGGCAGCGGGTAAAATCTGCCGCTGTGAGCAGGATTCGA